>JAMKCH010010804.1:0-213762 GCA_023653785.1 Ophioderma brevispina
ACACGCAAGCACAACAAACACCACAGCAAATGACAGTCGCCTCATTCACAGGAAACTCAAAATATAATGAACTCCACTACTAGATACCCCCACATCTGACGGCAAGAGTTCACTAAGTACCCCATAGTCAAAGGCTTACATGTAACAAATTTCGTTTTAATTTGTGGCCTTAGGTTAGGGTATTCATTAGTGTCAAGGCCATAAATATAAATGAATTGTTTCTGAGGGGGGGTAACCGAATACCACGAGGTGCAAATCCTGTATAGAAATGTGTTAGGTGTCATTCTTTGAACACATTTCTTGACGTCTTGTCTACCAGGGTATTAGTGTCTTAATGGAAGCAGAATTATGAGTGTGTGTGTGTGTTGTGCGTGAATTGTGGTTCAAGTCCAGATTCATTCCATTACACACTTGAAACAAAAAACACCCACACCCACACAGAGATTCCTACTGCAATGGAACTTACAAACACTCCCAACCCCTTCCTCTTAAATGATTCACAACTTTAACGCCACGACAAGGAACGAACGGCACCATCACAACCAATTAGTATCTGTCCGCCGTGATCATCCAAAATGTGCCGTGGACAAGGAACTTAATTGCTTGTGCAACCGGACGTTTAACAACGCATGCATTTTAAGAAATGGCAGAACGGAAAACGGGCCTACAGCAAAAAAGAGCAACTCACGTCTGCATTAATGTGTACCAACGACTCGCGCTAAATTATTCAAAATTCATTATACGCCACAAGAATATTGTACTGTTTTTGCATTTGTAAAACATGCTTGCTCAAGTCGGTGGATTTTTCTGGGGCTCTAATCAACGATCATGTGCAGGCGGATCAACTCAACTTGTTCTCTGATTAAGTCTCATTCACCTGGTCTGTTTCAGGCAGCCACTACCATAATACTTGCTATGTATTTTTCTTTAAGCAGGAGTGATATGGGCAACATTGGGGTTTTTCTTTCCTAGCAGAAAAAAAATAAGTCAGCAAAATGACAAATACGGGAGGAATGGAATAACTTCCCCCTACAGCAGAAATGAATAGGTAAATTCTTGCAAAGTAGGCTTAATCTTTTTTGGGTCAAGCAAAGTGTCAAATGCAAATTGGGCTGGGGCGGTCAGGGCTGGGAAATGCATCCTGGGAAGTGAGCCACATTTGCCACCAGATTCCAACAATTTTTAATGTATGTCTTTTCTGAAAAGCCAATATTTCCCTTCCTACGACTCCAACTTTTTTCCCACCATGGGGGAGGGGGGGGGCTGCATCCTTGGCAGTGCTAATTGATTGATCAGATACTAGATGGGCATCGTTTTTATTTTTGTCTTGAGTATTTTGTGTTGAAACAAATTAAAAACACTTAATGAAATTTCAAACATGCACTGGGGTGGGGAACCACACATGATTTTGGAAGTAACATTCAGAAAATAACCACAAGACATATATAGTTCTGCCTCAATGAAATGTCCATAGTGATTATTAGTAACAGTGGGCTGGGCATGATTATATTGTCCCCTAGGCTACTAGTACTATGCAAGTTACCCAAACCCGTACTGCTAAGTTTGTAAATTGTAGTGTTTACACGTTTATACATTACACAAAACAAACATGATCAGATTACTTAAAATATATCCAACATGAGGTTAAAAGTTGCTAGGATAATTCTAGTGTTAAATTAAAACTCTCAAACCTTAGGCAGAGCAAGTGATATGTATCAAACATGGCTTAAACACTGGTTTCAGATTGCCAGCATTATGACGACCCAAAAAAAGGCGACAAATAGGCTTACACTTTGCTCCTTTGCAGGAATCTCACCAAAAGCCGTGGAACATTTTTTAAGAATTAAAAAAAAAAAAAACTAACTTAGTGGCCATGTTCATTACTACATTGTGAATGGAGATTACCTTACTCAGACCTTTCAAGTACTTTCAATCCCATCTAGTAGCCCAAATGTGTAAATGTGTGGTATATCCTATACCCAGAGGGTGTTTGAACCAATCCCATAATGCATTGCAATGTGCCGATACTGTACATGGACTAAACACATGTCAGACTTAATTAAGGATAACAAGTGTCAGTTTAAGGACCACATTTTAAATATTTCCATGATGATAACACCCTAAGTTTGTGCTGGGGTACTAAAATGTGTGTTTAAAAGTCAGTTTTTTTATGTGTTAAAAAAAATTATATTAGGATTTTTGTGGGATCCAATGACCTTAATGAGATGATTTCCAAAACTGATGTATTGTGGGATGGACTAAAATACCCTTTGCCCCATCCACAAGATTGATCTTGAGACCTATTTTTGCAACACTGCTGCTTCCTTTTCTTCCACTACCACTGTACCTTCATCAGTCCCTGAATGTTAAGCCCAATATCACATCCATTTCAAAAGATTTTTCCGATTCGTAAAAATTTAAATTTCTATGAATATGCCCTTTCAGTGTTTGTCCTCTTCCAATCTCCCAAGCAAATTGGGAAAATGGGGTAATGTTTCTCGTTAGAGGGAAAATAGCCCTCTCGGCACCCCCCTCCCCCCCCTTAAAAAACACTACTTTGCCGACGATTGCACTGCTTGCAACGCCTCAAATCGCTACAAAAAAACAGCCCCTTTGTCTCCTTTCTCACTTCGCCACCAATTTATCAGCGCGAATCACTCTCCGTAATCCAAGGACGACTGCATTATGTGCAATTCCAAAGCCCAAGTTGCCGAGGTATGCCATTGAATTCGTGCGTGGACAGACACTAAGTGTGACCACTGACACAAACGACTATAAGCAATTCTAAGACCTGATATTTTGTCACTACACATTTTCATTATCTGGAGCTAAGTT
Organism: Ophioderma brevispina; assembly: GCA_023653785.1. Taxonomy (NCBI): domain Eukaryota; kingdom Metazoa; phylum Echinodermata; class Ophiuroidea; order Amphilepidida; family Ophiodermatidae; genus Ophioderma; species Ophioderma brevispina. The sequence goes on from JAMKCH010010804.1 coordinate 2,836, forward strand.
TCCCTCTTTTGGCCTGTGATTGTAAGGATTTTCGTATCTTTTTGTATTTGGTATTAAAAGAATGAAGAATTAAATACCCATCTAAACTGAAGCAAATCAAGTCAAAAAGTTACCTTTTTTTGAATTCGATGGAGCAGCAAAAATCAACATATAGAGGGAAAACAACTGTAGCAAACCAGAGCCCTGCAAGGGTCCCTCACCCCTGGGACTTTTTGTTTTGAAAATGACTGGAGGATATTCATTACTGGAGAATAATCAGCTGGAGGCCACTTTGAGTGAGAGTAAAGCAGGGTTTTTCAGCACAAAATGGCAACAAATTTTGAACAATAGGGAAGATCGCTACCAGCGATAAAACAAGGTGTGAGCAGTGGCGTACCGACCGGGGGGGAGGGGGGGGGGGGGCCAAGTTGCCCCTCTGGCTCGAAAAAGCGGGACGATATGGTCAAAATATGGAATGTATTCCTTTTTTCTGGGAATTTCAACCAATTTCAGGCCTAAAGTCTGGGCAAAATCAAAGTAAATCAGTGATTTCGCGCGCTACGCGCACATTTCATCAGTTCAGACTTTATTGGAGCAAACGCCGGGACGATTTACAAATTTTGCCCCCTATGGCGGGACGACTTGGAAATTTTGCCCCCTCTGGGTCAATTGCCTCGGTACGCCAATGCGGTTTTTTTGATGAGGTGTAAGTTGTATGCAAAAGCTGCCTTCAATAGCTGTCTTTGGTAAGTTATAGCTGCTTGTTAATTTTTTTCTTCTTGCATTTGATTAGAAAAACGATCAGGTCCAAATTTAAACATATTTACAAATAAAAATCAAAAACTATGCATTTCTTGGACCATATTCACATTCAGCATGAAAAAGCATTCAAATGAGTTCACAAACAAGCCTAGTCTTTAGGTCAAGTGATTTTTGAGATGGCTTCCAAATGACCCCAAGTCTGTGAGAAGCCATCTTCAAAAACACTGATTGTAGTCTTACGCAGAACTCTTACCGGACTGAAAGTGTTAAAGGGGCAACGAGAGAATGTCACATATCAGGTGTCCCCTAAAAAAATCAAAAATCCTGATTTTGCCCTGATAAGGGTTCGGAAACTTCGGAAGAAAACATATTTCTACGGAAGAGAGAATGGAAGAAACTGGAAAAAAGGTGTTTTCTTTCCAGTTTCTTCCGGAAGAAAACTGCGACGAAATTGGAAGAAACTGGAAGAAAATAAAGAAATGTATATGAACAACAAAATAAATCCAATGTATTCATCTGATTCGCACTTCCTAAGCAAGGCTACTTTTAGTTACTTTACAGAAATTTTTTTTTCAAAATTAATTTACAAGTTTATATAGCATGTTAGAATACCCTTGCAAGATAAAGTAAATTGTTTCGCAATTTTGTCAAAATACACGATGGTAATTGGAACCAATTTCCATGTCTTTCCATGTGCACATTTAATATCACAGTTGTAATTGTAGATGCAAAACAATGAAACAAGCTTTTAAACTCTGTATGGTCAATTTGTTAATTTTAAAAACAAATGCATACAAAAGTAGCAACCATTATTGTTCTTTGTTTTAAGGTGTGTATACTCATATATCTAAATTTGTAGTGATTCTAGTGGGGCGAATATGGGTTAGGGAGACTTTTAAAGAAATTGGAAGATGTTCAAGACTTTACAAGGAGTCTCTGCTTGGCCTGGCTGGTGTGAAAAGTGTCAAATCAGTTTTTTCCAGTAATTTGTTATTATTAGGTCTTAGGAATAAATTTGAGTTTAATTATGCAATTGTTTGGGTAAGGTAGGGGTCCCTGAAGGTTATTTTAAATTATTTCAGTATTCATTCACTGTATATATAAAACCAAAAGTGTAAGTCATTGGCTTTCAAAGTAGAAAAATTTTAAATGACTTTTTAGTTTCTTCCGCTTTGAGTGGAAGAAACTGGAAGAAACTATTTCTTCAAGTGGAAAAAACAGCGGAAAAAACCGCGGTTGTTTCAACTGTGGAAGAAATGGCGAACCTGGCCATGAGGTATAAAGCTTTCCATCAAAAATTATCCCATCTGAAAGATGAACTGAGAATGTTTCTTTGTACAAAAATTGTGAAATTTCTAATTTTGTATAGTAGCAAATACGAAATTCAGCCTAGTTTTACATTGAAATCTAAGGAAATCAACATCGCTGTTTTATCTCTTTTAAGACATTTCCGTAACCAAATAAAGGTAGAAATCTATTGAGTGTATTCTACATGAAATAACTATTGACACAATATTTGTGTGCCTCAAAATCTCTCGTTGCACCTGTACATGCCAAACCTTTGGTCAGTCGCTTTTTAAAAAGGTTCCTTAGTGATGTTTGATCTCAGGAATCAACACCAGTTCATCTGATTGTGAAAATGTATTTGACACCATTTCTTGACTTTATGTGCTCACACAACAAACAGAGTGACCTCCCTTTTCCAACCATACCCCAATCAAATTGCCTATAAATAAACGGTATGATAGTCTACCAATTCCAGCATCACCAACATTTCACTGCGGTATTTGAAAAGGTTTTCTTCCTTCTTGTTTTTTATAGGTTCGGGTTGAGTGCCAACAGTCACTTTAACTCGTAAATTCTATCCCATAACATCATTAATTAACCAATGACCGAGCAAACAATATTCAATGGAAAGTGGTGTGGAAACATGATCTTGTCATAGGCCCTTGAAACTCAATTATGATTTTCTTGTCACCTTTTTTCAGCCCATAATGAGGGAACTATTCATTATTCATGTTCATTATTTGGTACATGCGTATTTTTACAGTGAAATGAACTACAGGGGATCGACGAAATACGAACAATATTGGGTTATTTTAGATACTTTCCAGACTTCGAGACAGGTTTCCTACACAAAAATTCCAATATCGAATGAAAAGGTGACGCTTGAACAGAATTTTTCAAAATAATGAATTATTTTCAGATTTTTGGCCGTAATGCGGCCCAAAAATAATAAAGGGGAGGGGGAAGAGAAACTAATTAATCGAGTTCAAGGGCCTAATACCTATGATTCAGGCAAATAAATCTTGGAGAGTGAAACAAAAACTCTGGTTTTATTTACACACAACTTGCTTAATTCTGTCAAATATTTCATTCTTTATTGCACATGGGTTCTTTCATGTAATTTCTAAACTAATCACTCTCCCCACCCCCCCCCCCCCCAAAAAATAGAAAAAGCATATTAGAATTTTTTGTTTCTGATATGTGAGGTAAAGAATTTTTATGTAAGTGTCTGCATCTAATACTAATTCATGCTATGCCCTTTCTCAGAAGGTGTGGGGAAACAGGGTCATAGAGGAAACCAGATACCATGTCTACATAAAAGATGCCCAATTTGGCGGTCTTGCAAGGTTATTTCACGCTGCAATAATTTCCCTATGTACCCTGGTTGCCACATGGAAAAAGGATACGGGAGATCTGGTTTTTATATTAACATGGAACATTACAAGTCTACAACATTAGCTGGCTTAAAGAGCCGGCCAGCAGGAAGTGGAGTTGCTAACCAAATCCCACAATGCATCACTTTGTAAATTACTCCATGGTGAGATCATGTGACCTATTTCACCGATTCTTAATTTTCTTGGTTTGAATGAAAAACACCTGGGCAATTTAGAGATGATATTTGATTTTCTTGTTCCTAAACCTCTTATGCAGTCTTTATTGGGATTGGGATTCCCATGGTATTACCACTGTTAATAATGTACAAGTAAACCTCCCCCCCCCCCACACTTACCTAAAACAGGTTGAGATGTTCGATATTATCTGAACCACTGGGTTATTGTGAGTTTGTGAGCCTAATCTTATGTGCAGATTCAATCTTCTCTGTAAGAAATTTGTAGTTTTTTTTTTTTTTTTTTTTTTACCTTTTGCTCAACTCCTCCATATAACTGTTTTGTTTTCATACTGTGGAGTAATGGGAAATAAAGTTTGATGAACATATTGATCTATCACCCAGCACTCTCTTATAGACTTACTTCGTAAGCCAAGAACACCTGGGCAATTTAGAGATGATATTTGATTTTCTTGTTCCTAAACCTCTTATGCAGTCTTTATTGGGATTGGGATTCCCATGGTATTACCACTGTTAATAATGTACAAGTAAACCTCCCCCCCCCACACTTACCTAAAACAGGTTGAGATGTTCGATATTATCTGAACCACTGGGTTATTGTGAGTTTGTGAGCCTAATCTTATGTGCAGATTCAATCTTCTCTGTAAGAAATTTGTAGTTATGTATTTGCCATGTGTGAACAGACATAAAATACAATGGCCTAATGGGCACTGTGAGAAAAACATTTATCCACAACACCCAAAAACACCCACTCAGAATCAACCAAAATTATAATGGCAATATTGCTATACCTTGTTCAGTGTAAGATGGAACATGACCCCATTCTTTTGTCACTTAAATTCTACACATTATGTCAGAGGAGAGGCTCCAAGTTGTGCCAAAATACACTACATCTACTATGGTATATTTACCCTAGTCTTACATTATGACCTTGGGCTTCCCTAGTGTTACCCAAGTGTGCTTTATCAAAGGTCATGTTTCATCTTATGGTGAATAAAGTATAGTTTCCTATGAAACCATTAACAGGAAGGTGCGAAGAGCACAACACGCCCCTTTTAAGAGGAAAAAATTGCACAAATCTCCACAAAAAAATCCCTCCTCACCCCAATTCCCCTTCCCTGGAAAGAAATGTTGATACCATCACTGGCTGGCTGTGAATGTGCCTCTGCTACTCCCTGCTGCATACATCCAAATAATCATCTAAGTAATGACCCAAGGTTATCTTACTAATTCAAGATTCACACATGCACTTATTCTGAGAAACTGAACAGCACAAACACTCCCGACTTGGTGCAACAACCTTTTCTGAAGGCTGCTGTATTTTTTTCAAGGTTTGATACTTTTTTGGAGGGGGGGGCAAAGTACTTTGTTAAGATTTACATCATCCGTTAAAATACAAATTGGTTTTAACATCGATAGGAACTTGCAATTAACAAAACAAAAAGACAAGAATATACATGAAATTGTATGAAAAAGAAAATTATGGAACATCATGATATAAAAAATACAACAGATAATAGCATAACACGCAATTAAAACAAATTTAACAGTATAAAAATGAAATAGAACTTTAGGCGAGAAAACAAAGTCAAGTACAACAATTCATCAATACAATTTAACAACTTTGTTCATGTAATGAAAAGTTCATCTAGACCCAAATAATTACACTTTCTTTTTGCCAGAGAATGTAATTTATTATGGAGTTTCATTGGAGGCATGTTGATAATGACATGATAGCAGAATTTGGTGCAAAGTATACATGTGGACAACATTTTTTAAGTAAACATGCATCCTATTTTCCAAAGAATTTCTCCAGTAAAAAAGATAATTATTTGGATCTTTCATATGGTTTACACAATAGTTTAAAATTGTTTTATTATTAAAATTAAAAATATCAGAGTAGAGCTGTCATTTCTTATGGGCACAAAAATAAATCTCCACATTATTATTGCTTACAAATTCATTCATCTTAGGTGGTGGTATTTTTAATGATATAAATTGTATCCACTGCCAAAAGAAATCACAACTCCACTCAAGGGTAGATTAATTTTTTATGCATGTGTCAACCTTAATCTTGAACCTACTCTCTTCCATGGTTAGGAAGAGATTCTGTAAATAATAACCTTGCTAAAACATTCAAGATGTGAATGTCATTTTTAGAAGAACAAGTCTTGAAAAATGTTATATATTTTGTTAAGTGAATTGTCACCCTACCTTCAGAGGGTGTTTGAATCAATCCCATGATGCACAGCAATGTGCCTATACCGTACTGTACTAAACACATGTCAGTACTTAGGGATAAAAAGTGTTCCAAAAGTTTAAGAACCACAAGACATTTCATAATCATGCAAAAAATTCCCTAAGTACTAATGCTTTGTGGGCTAAAATGAGCGTTACAGTCAGGGGTTTTATGTGTTAAGAATAGGATTTTTATGTGATCACATGACCCTATTGAGGTGAAATTTCCCAAAACTGTTGCATTGTGGGATTGACTCAAAACACCCTCTGCCCTACCTTCTAATGCATTAAAATGAACCAATAAAGTGATGTGAATCATGTCCCTACAAATTTGACACAATAGTGATTCTGGACAAAGAAAGCATCTTGACCAAAGACTATGTGTTGAAAGATGAATTAAATTTAGAGGTTTGACGAAGGTAGGTTCAAGGTTATTCTTGACATCTGCTTTAAACAGCTATGCTCAAGTTTCTCAGAAACTTCAGAAATTTTCTGGAAAGTTTGTTTTCCTCATTGATTTAAATGATAAAACAAATCCAAAATTTTAAACTTGCTTTGAACTTCATATTCAGAAGACTAATAAAATGTTGATATAATAATTGTTTTTAAAGAGTTTTCCTACAAGATATAAGAACTACACCACTTTCCAGGTAAATGCAACAGTTCTTACAAAATGAGCAAACTGTGGTAAAAGAGGTTGATGTTATGCATCTACCCTAAAGAAAACAAAAATCACAAATACCTGATTTCAACAGCTTCTTGAGATGGTACGAATGGAGACGATGGAGACAACAAGCTTAGCAGGCAGGCGTGCAATGTAGGAATGGTTGTAATGAGGCCAGTAGCAACAAGCGGCAACCAACTTGTAAACCAAATAATATTCACAACGGAACCAATTAACGTGTGCAACCACCGATCGGGACTTGCTGTTGAGTAGCAACTGCCGGGTACCAGTCAAAAGGTCAAAACTCAAATTTGGTGGCAGCGGTGGGATTCGTGTCAACTGATTGACGGTGATGGTTGGTGGTGGATTATAACAGAACCTACATGCATGGCAAAGGTAATAAGGAGAACAACGTGCAGTCCAAAAATATATATTCAAAATGAAGGATAACTTGTGTAGCTCAACAAAAAACAAAATATGGTAGATGATCTCTACAAGAGAACAGGACCGAAGTCCAGTACCAATGATTATTCTACAACTTAATTTGTTTCCTGGTGTGCAGTTTTACTTCACATTTTCATGTTGAAAATAATATTAAATGGACACTTCAGTTTTGTTCTCTGTAGAAAACCTCATCCAACAAAGATAACAAATTACTATGTCGGCCTTGTGTGTAACCATTAGTGGTATAGCTATCTGTTACGAAAGGCAAATCTTGCTGAGGGAATACCATGAATGTTCAGCAAGCTATGAGACAATCATGTTGCCAACTCCAGCTAGACACAAAAGAGCAATCTTGAAAAAGGCCATTGTATTGTCATGTCACAAATAGGTTTCCACCCACAACCACCCTTCAAATTAACCTTTTAACCAGGTTTGCAACTCAACATGGCTTCTTCTGTGGTAGCCAACCACAAAGTACAACAGTTAAACCAATGTTATTTTTAAGTACACATTCAATTGACCTGCAGATGTTTACATGGTATCCACAAAGACCGACATAGCAAACAAAATAATACAAATCATAACAAAGGAATGCATAGCTTATGAAGTATAATTACTATAAGTAAATTACTTTTTAGATTGGTCAACCTCAATAATAAGAAATAAGAGGATTTTAGTATCATTAATAGAGCTGAAACTTAATTAGAAAACAACAAGTTTAACATCTTTGAAAGAATGCTTTAAATATCTTAATTGTAAAAAGAAAGCAGAAAAACGTTTAGAAAACATTTCAGAGATAGAAAGTATATCTTGCACATTTTATAACATGGTAAGATGTTATAACACTACATGGACTAGGTATATTAAGACAATGCAGAAGACAAGAAAGTTAAGAAATCTCTAGAAGTATTTGCAAAGTTTTGCCTTTTTTACACATCAAGGGAACAGATTTCTGTTGGCTGTGAAGTTGGTTGGGGGATAAAACAGGGCTGTCCATTTTCCTCACTTCCATCCAAACAAACATTTGCTGAAGTTGGCAATCTTAACATGGAGACATAAATCCTTGGTGGTACACCTGGTGATGAGGGAATAAAAACCCAGTTTCTTCAAAAGCCCTTGAGACATTCACAACTACTTGCCCAATTTTGAATCATACTTCTGTGTCACTAACCAGAATGGAATCACTAACCACCTGAAATGGGTGACAATCTAGAAAAATGTCCCTGATGACTGATCCTTACAAATGCAAGCAATACAATTCAAACATGCCAAGTACACCATGGTCTACAGGGCACATAAAACATATTCTTGCCAGCATATTTAGTCTCGATCATACTTTAGCGACACCAGAGGAGGTGCTAATAAAATCCTGACAATGCCTGATTTGAAAGTACAGGTATGTTACCTAAACAATGCACATCATTTGCATATGCAATCTTACTTCTAATATACTAATCTGCTGAAGTACCATGTTTTAATCTCTTACGGCCATGCTATCTGATCCATCACTGCACTTTGTTACCTTTGGTAACAAAGAGGGTACAGTTTTGAGGCATAACACATGCAATGTGGATTGGCTGAAATTGTCCCCCGGGTGACAACGACTAAGGGTCCAGACAGGACCTGAACTCCTTAAACAGGAAGGCGGATTCCCCAAACACGACGACCAGTCAATGACCATACTGCTTTGATTGTGCGATGACTTGTCAATTTTTGATTACTGCCTTCTTCAAAGTGGACTGTGGGGGAAGTTAACTAAACAAGCTAAGGTAACATGTATGATACAAAACCATAATGAACGGTTCTATGAAGGGAACCTTGAGCAGCTGAGAAACGAATCAAAACGTTCGAGAAGCAACCAAGAGTGGGCGAGCTGTATTATATGTGGGATTGTAATTATTGTCTCCACGACACAACAGCCTTATGTAGCAGTCTGTATGCATATGTACCGCATCAGCTCTAGCCGTGTGGTTTTGTCATTTTCCCACAGATTTCTGGAATTTGAGTAGTCTTAATCTTTGGAATTGTTAGTTTTAACATTTCAAATCAATTTTAGTCTTGCTTTCAGTTTGAAATATATTTGGAGGGGGAACCAGCACCTTTTATTCCAGTGATATATCTGAAGTTTGTTTTTGATGGTACAAAACTTCTCAAATCTTGTCACTATCAACAACATGGACGGACACACCATCAGCAGTATAATAGTCTTACGGCAACCACGAGATCAATTAACTACAGAAATGTTAACAAGTTGCCAGGAACCTACTGTTGATTGTTTAGAAGAGACCAACCCTTATGACTCTCCTCTCTGATATTGCATTAAGACACCTACATTACCCTTTCCCTGTATACTAGGTAATGTAAACATTGAACTCTGCCTTATTCACAAGCCAATTCACCAAAAGACCACAATTTCTTCCAACTCTTCTCTATTTTACTGTCATACCAAGACCCCCAAAATTGAGGGGATTTTCTTAAAATTAGCTCTTGTTTGCTTCTTATTCAAAATAACACCTTTAAATTATTATCTACATAACTCTTACAACAACCACTTCTAAAACCAAATGGTCCTTCCTTTTCAAAAATCACCTAATTCTTCTGGGGCTCATTTTTGGTGGCAGTGGTGGCACCAAAGAAATCATTTGAAACACCAGTTCACATTTGGATTTTTCTATCTCCTTTGTTATGATACATGCATTTTCCCTTCCAAGCTTTAATCTGGCTCATCCTTATGTCCTAAAAGTCCAGATCATAACAACACCAAGACCAAAATACAGGATATCCCCACATGGAGCTCCAACAATTACCCCTTTCCTTTTGTGTGCAGCTGTATATGTCCTAACCCCACTGCCTTACATCCTGTGATAAAGCTTGCAGAGAAACAAAAGTCATGGCTGGTATTCTGAAAGGGAGTCTAACTTTAGACCTGGGTTATCATTAACACTTTGATCACAGATTTTTTTTTTTTTTTTTACATTTCTGGATTTTTTTAATTTATGGCCAAAAATCCGGAAATCCAGAAATTTCCGGAAAAGTTAAATCTCTGACTTAGTTGATGGTGTGCAAATGAATCAAAAGGTTACCAACGAACTGTCAGAAAAAAAAATAAAGAGGTACATAACTCTCTCCCATGGGTGACAATCAAAGATGGCAGCTAAATCAGTACACATGGGATCTTGGATGCAAGGACGTCCACCATATAACATTCTTAATCCAATCCAACCCCTATTTTCCAATATTTTTTCAACACTGGTGAATATCCTTTGAACATGACCACCAATTACGTTATTAAACAATTCACCAAAATGAAAAATGACACAAAATAAATGATGAACTGTGCATAGATCCAGAGTTTTAACAGTGTAATTTCTACAATATCTACATGTATGTTAGTAATCACACACATATACTTCAAAGCAGGCAACTTTGGATTATCGTTACCATGGTTACTGCCGAGAAAAATGGTAAAAACAGCACTATGCTTTCCAATGCACTACACACTGCCATTCTAATTACCCACAACAGAGTACAATAACCCATTACCGTCATCTACGTCTCTCTCTCAAATTGAAAATCACAATTTACTGTTTACCCAATTAGCTGATGCATGCAGATTTGCAGAAGTTCAAACATCTCATTTTTGGGGCAAATCTTTTCAAACATAATTAGATACAATTCAGCACATATTTTTTTGTGTATGTGCAAAATGCACAAAATTGTTTTTAATTTATTTATCCATATTATACAACATTTTTTCATATTGAAGGGATAATCTAAGAAATTGTTCTTTTTAAAAGGCAAAAGAAAACCATAATTTTACCTATTGAAGATTGGATATTAGTTTTGCACCCCCCCCCAAAAAAAATCTTTATTACTAAACATTTTAGTTTTATAATATTTCCTTATTCTATTTCCTGGCCAGGCTAACAGAAGAGGTTATTTGATACATTTTTACAGAATTTACTCCTGGTGCATAATTACAAGTTCCTATCTCTGGGGCAGCACTGTGATTTCCTGGTCCTTGGCACCTTGGGTGTACTTTTCAATACTCTGGATAATTCACTAAGGATATCAAAATAAGCTCTCAAGACATGCCCACCTCCATAGCCACTATTAGCCAGATTCACTTTGATGTAGGTTGGTACTACATGCCATTATTCCAGTGACCACAAGAGTTCTTAAAATACCTATATCAAACCTAAGTACAGTCTACAAGACCTACTTTACAGAATGTTGTAAACTTGAAGTCACATACTATATAGGGCCCATAATATTAAAATATGTGCATGCAGCTTTTTCCAGCTTGCCTTGTCGTTCTCTTTGAGAAATAAAATACATACAGCTAGCCCTGCTTGAGTAGCCCCAGCCTGGTGCCAGCTAACTACCTTCTCCCCAGCTGGCTATCTAGCTCAAGACTGCAGCCAACTGCAGTCAGTCCTGGCTGCAGCTAACTGCGTTTAGCCCCAGCCTGCCTGCAGCCAACTGTATCTAGCTCAAGCCTGTAGCCATCTCCAGTCAGTCCTAGCCAGGATGCAGTTAACTGCAGCTCCTAGCCTGGCTGCAGCCAACTGTATCTAGCTCAAGCCTGCAGCCAACTCCAGTCAGTCATAGCCAGGCTGCAACTAACTGCAGCTAGCCCTAACCTGGCTCAGCAATGTATTTAAGCCCCATTCTGGCTGCAGCTGACTGCTCTAGCCCAAGCCTGCAGCCAACCCTAGCCAGGGTGCAGCTTACTGCAGCTAGCCCATCCTGGCTGGCAGCTATATAACTGCATTTAGCCACAGCTAACGCAATTTAGCCCCCAGCTGCAGCTTTAAACCAGCCTGTCTGGGGAAGCAGCACACTTGAATATGGCACCACAGGGTGCAGTTTGGTATCCTAAGGACCGCTAATCAAGATTTTTTCTGAAGCGGGCTTCCAAGTTACAGGTTTGAGTGATGGGTGCTGCCTCTGCTCAAGGTACTCGTTCATGTAATCCCATCATTTGTATGTGGAATACACCAATACCTAAATGCATATATGAGATTTTGTCAGCAACTTCTGATCCTGGAATGTTTCCTCTTAGGCTTCCCATCCCAACAAATTCCACATGATCAGAGTTCCAGCACTCCAAGAAGCATACAAAAGTCCACACCCAATTTGTATTTGGTGTAATTATGAACAGGCATGCACACGAATGTGAACAACAATGTAGGCAATCTAAGGCCTAATCAAGTCTTGTCATAACCCTCACCCAACCCAAGTTCCCTCCCAATTCCTCAAAAAAATATGGCACTAATTTTTGGAATGAAACGAGAGCACAAGGATTGCGTGCTTACTCCTGTGGTATGGTGTTGAGTTTTGCAATGAGATTGGAGGTAAAACCACTTATTAGGCACAAGCAACAATGGCATGCGAAGTATTAATTCCCATTTTAGTGAAATTTTGTTCAATGTAACCCCATTCCATATTGACTTCACTAATCCATCAACCACCAAACCTACCACCTGTCACTCAACCCAATGGATCCTGTGCCCATCAATTACCTGAATACACCACCCTTTCAACCAAAAACTCCACCACCCCATCGAATACTCAGCAGTCAAACTTTGCATACCTCCCATAATTCATATTGTCTATAATAGACGGACGTAACAATGTCAAAAAAATACAACCAACCTACCTTATTTTCCCCCAGTAGGATATGCTAATTATTTCTTCTTTTTTTTTGGCCTGAGCCTAATTTTCTGGGTCAGGTTTAATCAAATCCAAAAGCTACACCCATGTAAGCGCTGTTAGTCAAGGCCTGTCCTTTGATTGTCATGTTACTCATCTCACTTGCTAAGATCTGCATCACTAGCGCTTCCCCACCCAATGGCTTCCCCTCCGATGGCAAGACACTCCATCCTTTTAACTATGCAGTGAAAACACGATGCGTATATGCATGGAACTATATTCATTCTATTCTAGATGCAAAATGCAAGTTTGAACTACTCCACTATTCCAGATAATACAAAACTACTTTCTTAAAATTAAAGTATCAGACAGAATTGTTTTAAAAATCCAGTAAGTGAATTCATTTAGGAAGTGTGACTGAAAAGTGAGTTAATTTTGAGAACAATGTGGGTCAAAATATGGCTATTTTGACATGGATTTTGTGAAAGGAATTATAAAGCTGGTGAAATACACGGCAATTTTTGGGATACCAAGATTAAAATATTAAAGGTGGATGGCCCGATTTAAGGATATGAAGTTTTCATCTTGATTGGCCTTCACCCCAAAACCCCCTCTGTAAAGTTTTGCGCCGATATTTCAATCCGTTTTGATGTGAGAGCTAAAAACGCGATTTTGTAAGTCCCATAGAGTACTATGTAAGATTAATATTGGTCGACCAAAACGGGGCACATTTTCGCTCATAATTTCCAAACCAAACATCCTTTGGCCCTAAGATTTCACAGGGTAAATGAGAAAAATAGTAGCTTTCTTCTGATAACAAAATGTTGACCACTTCCGGTAAAATCCGGGGCTTCTGGGGACGAGGCTATTAGCGATCGGGCCATGGACCTTTAAAACAATCAACTATTTTCAACTATTTATGTCATAACTATGTAATTTGAGATATATAAAACTGGTAGTGAAACTATTCTTTCCTTCAGTTCAGAAATCTCAGGTCCTTTTACAATTAATTCCACCTGAAAACACATTGGGGGGGGGGGGAAATACTTTTTGGAAGGGTTACAAGGCGGTTTTCTCAGGATAAAAATTTCCCTAAATTTGCATTTGATTGATTGCAGAACACCAGCCACGAACATTTTGGAGAATATGGGACAAAAAAAGTAGATAAAAATACCAAAATTTAAGTTCTGAACTTGCATGCTCTCCTTATAGGCCCTATAGGAAAGCATGCAACTAACACAAAGGCCGACTCAGAGGTTTTGAAATATAACTTTTTTGTGTATTAATTAAAAATAGTCACCTAGAACTAAAGATAGTCACCTAAAATGCTCAATTCCAAAGTTTGAGATGAATCAGATTTTTTGTTTTTGATGCAGTAAACATTTATGTGCCATAGGATACTGTGAAAAAATTCCGGATCCGGATTTTTTTTATCAAAGTTGTGATTTCTACATGAAGGGCTTCAATTTGAGCTTAGCTATTTCACACAGTGATTATTATATGGAGATGCATTATGTATATGCAAAAAACACAAATTGTTTGAAAATTGAGGACGCCCTCCACGGGAAATCTCTGAGTCAGCCTTTAACAAGATGGCAATTTTGGTTTATTCATCACTTTAGGTATGAGTACATACATTGGTAGGCATTATAAATGTGCAAAAGGTCACACTTTTCTGTTCGTGTCCTCATATCTCTTCAACTTAAAATTGAAGGTTAAGTGCATTAACCTCGATATGCTGATCTTAAGGATTTTTCGATAATACTGGATTCATTCAGTCTGTTTTAATTTGGAAAATTAGTTCTGCATTGTTCTGGAGTCGCAACTTTCCCACTTATAATTTAGTGTGGGATATAGCTCCTAGAAAGATGCAAACTTTCTCCTAATTCCATGCATTGATCTCATGCACATGCTAATAGCAAGACCCTAATACCCTCTCTCTCAATATCACAATAACCCTAACAAGGCTCTCATCTCTAGCTCTCTTATGGTGAAGGAGGAGAGGTAAAGGGATAGAAGCTTAAGATTTCACATCCTGGGTGGGAATCGAACCAAGGACCCCCGAGGCCCCAGTCCCATAACCACCGAGGGTTTTGCTGGCCCGGCCAGCACTTTCGTGCCCATATGGGTGTTCTTATAATGACGTCATCACATGATTTGGGACTTAATTAAAGTGCATTTTCTAGCCTCAGTGGCATGGTATATTGTGGTCTATGGGTGTGTTGGGGTAATCACTGCAAAGACTTCTCTGACTTAGATCAAATGTTACTGCATCTTTAAGATGTGAAGGGCAATAAACCAGTTCACCAAAATTCACAATGGAGGGTACAATTTCTCTGTGGAAACGAACCAAGGACATACCATTTTCATTAAAAAATGACCAGGCATCTCAGCTTCGAAAAACTCGGTGGCAATCCCTAAACTATCCCTGTCGTAAATGCATCTGAATGAAATTAGCAGGGTTGTATTTGGTGTGGGAGGGGGCACCACTCCAAGGAAATAACAAGCAGTTAAAGGAAATCCTTTGTGAACCTATAGGGAATTTATGTGAGGAAATGCTCGACTCTAGCCATTGGCTCCTTGTGATTCTGGTTCTGGTCTGATTACTACCCAACACCCCTAAAAGGGGCAAAACGGGTAGGGATGGTGCACTTTCAATGGCGACTTGGTTGGTTTCTTTAGTTCTTGGCTGTAGTTATGTGTTTCTTTTTTTTTTTTTTTTTTTTTTAATAAACCAGTTCACCAAAATTCACAATGGAGGGTACAATTTCTCTGTGGAAACGAACCAAGGACATACCATTTTCATTAAAAAATGACCAGGCATCTCAGCTTCGAAAAACTCGGTGGCAATCCCTAAACTATCCCTGTCGTAAATGCATCTGAATGAAATTAGCAGGGTTGTATTTGGTGTGGGAGGGGGCACCACCCAGGAAATAACAAGCATTCAAGGAAAGCCCTCTGTGAACCTATCGATGATGTACATTTTGTTTATGTTTATGTGCGCCACCTGTTGGGTAAGATAGAAACTGGCATGCAAAGCACCTTATAACTTTCATGGGGAAATTCTGTTTTTTGCTGTAACTTCTGTTTCGAATTAATACTAACTTTCTTATAAGCATAATAAGCGTAATGCTAACCAGCTGCATTTTTTTGTGACCAATTTAGATCATGAAAATTCTGCAATTATTTATAACCAGAGTTTATGTGGCCTGTCACAGAAACTACTGTAATATTTGCCTGCCAGAACCAACGAGGGGCGTCCGGAATGTCAACAAGGGGGGACGTCATAAGGTCACATCATCTATAGGGATTATGTGAGGAATGCTCGACTCTAGCCATTGGCTCCTTGTGATCAACGTAGACTTCATGCTGTCCGGAAGCAAATCTCAACAGAAGCGTGAATGTTTTATAAAATCTTAACATCGTAACTAAATTTGTGCATGCACACAACTGATCATTCTAGTACAAAAAAAAAACAAAAGTTCTAAAACCAGCGATCACTCACAATATGACGTCATATCATGTGCGGCTTGAAGTGTCTCATCTAATTTAGCCCATTTCGTAACTAAGGTGGTAATTTGTGCAATGCACAACGGAAATCACACTGTTAACAGCTGCATAATCTCTAAACCTTGCACCCTCCCAAATTTGAATCAATCATATCTGTTCAGTGTGTGTTTGACGTTGATCTTATGTTATTAAGCCCCATTTCTCGTTACACCCAAAATACCAGTTGGTGGTTTGGATGAGGGCGCGGCCTACTCGACTCTTTGTGCTCCTGCTTGGACCTTGAGATTTTTGTGGTGTGTGGGACGGTTAAAGACTAAGGCTGTCTATTTCCGTTTAAATGTCTCAACGTTTAAAACGGAAAATTTTGCGAACCGGTTTTAAACGTTTAACGGACGCCTAGTGAGATATTTACACCACTGGCCAGTCAGCAATCAAACAAAGACACGCAGTGGGGGGGAGGCCCCTCGTAATCGCCCATTATAAGCTTTGGCTTTATATGCAGTCATGACTTTCATCTATTACGGTTTCTACTTATACAAGTGGTCAGTTTTATTCTTACAATAAATGATACTTTCTTTTACGTAAATTTTTATTTAAAGTTGACCTTTTATGTTAAAGTTTCACCACTTGGCAATCGTGTGCATGTTGATGTTCGGCATCTTGATTTTTGGCAGCCCACGCTCGATATACCAAAGCGTGCGTTACTTGCTTACTTCGGCAATAGCCCTCACCCGGGAATTAAAGTGCCAGTGCCTTGCTGGCCTCACAGCATGCTTTTTGTTAACTCGGTAAGTTCCGACTACCACGGTGAATACCTCCCAAAAATTTGGCTGATTTCTATTATTTTAAAGATGTTTTAAACTTGTTATTGTGCAAATCAAAATTGGTGACAGATGGTATCTTTATAAAAGATTTTTGTACTCATTTTGCGATTATAGTGATGGAAATGTGGCTTTCTTTATTGAATTTGCGAACTTTTGGTATGAATGTAAGCTTCCCGTTTAAACGTTTTGCAATATTACTATCCATTTAAACTGCCGGCTGGCGTTTAAACGTTTAGACACTATCAGTGATTTGTCCTAAATCGAATCGAAAACATCATCAAAAACAGATTTTTTTTGCATGTATGTAACAAGTAACGGTCTCCTAACATACCCTGCAATGAAAGACCAAGAAGCAACCTAATACGGACAGAATCGGGACGTTAATCATATCTCTGTCCGTTTCGGGACCACTACTACAACACGTAATTAATGGAATCGCATCTTGGAACACTGAAACGCCGATTTCTTCCTTTTCTGTCAATTCCATTGGAAAAGGTAACTTAACGCAGAATTCTACAGACTTATCCTTCACTCTAAGCGATTCCTGCAATTTCATAATTTCAAATCATTGATAGTGCTTTCACCATTTATAAATCGACAGCCTTATTACGACCCTATCAGCGATTTATCTGTAGAGTGAAAGATTTGCAATTGGCAGGAAGTTTCAAATTGAAGGATAGTATCTAAAATTCTCATAAGTTACCTTTCAACTGAAGAATTAACAGAAAAGGAAGCACACGGCAGTGGGTTTCAAATATAAAATCCCATTCCTTTAGGTGTTTTAGTAAGTGTCCGTACGGACAGTAATGACCAAAATTTCTGTTTTTTGCCTTTATGTAGGTTGCTTCTGGTTTTTATCTTTCAGGTTGTTTAGGATACCTGTACTCTTGTTACAAACATGCCAAATCTGATTTTTGATTTTTTTTTATTATTATTTCTGATTATTAGTGGATTGGATTTGAGGTTGGGTCTGTAAAGGCTAAGGTGAAAAAACAAAGATTGCAGCCTCTATCCTTGTTTCATTTAGGAAGTTCACCTCACCCAAAAAATCTACAAGTGGTCTCTAAACTTTCACATACATGCTATCAGGGTTTTGTTGGCTGGTCATAAGTTTTGGCTAGTTGGTAGCCATCAGGCGTTCACCAATTAGATCCAAAAGGTAATTACTCCCAATTGCCCTGGGGGTGGTTGTGAGAGGCCCTCTATCTTAACAGCCTAGCCACAACATAAGGGAGTCATCCAAACTAGTGTTTTGTGGTGAGGGAGGTGTTTAGGGTAAAACATACCTTATAGAAACAATAAATAACTCCCACCCAATGAATGCCATCATTCCCACATATTTTACCAACCCATTTTAAGTTTTAGTTTCATATACACAATGCCAGGTAAAAAACAATCCAACAATCCTATTTTGATGCCAATGTTTTATGTGTAATACATAATCCACTCCATAGTTAGCTACACACAAATGACATTACATTCCATTAATTCACTCCGCACCTGGCATAAGCACATTACTTTCACATCAGTATCATTGAGGAGGCTTCACATGATATATGTTTTTGAACATTACAACGAGACAATGAAACATTATTTTTAGATGACATCCATTGTCCAAGGCTTTTCCCTGCTTGTCACCAGCTGTTACGAACTATGATAGTTATATTGTAGCAGTGCTTCTATTCAATAATGACGGAGCCATTCAATAGCACTCCATAAGCTAAGTATCCTTATGATACCTGCTTTGTTCAGTGTTCACGTAGCACTGTTTAGGCATCAATACTGCCTACTGCATCCAGTGCATGTGTCCAAGACTGCATAGCAGCTGTGAGATGTACTGTGACAGAGATTCTCTTTGGAGATAATGCAACTCAAAAATGGTTGTAGGGAACATGAAGAATAGTATATATCCCTAAGGTCCATTAACTCTGTGTTGTACCTTCACCTTGCTTGAATGTGTTTTATTACTCCGATGCAAAAAAAATTGTTGATAGACTATTCCTATATTGACCAAAGTCGGCCGTTGAATGAAATTAGGCAACTCAACTTCCATTTTGAACTTCAATTGCTAGGTCAGAGGTCAATTCGTACTGAAAATGAGGCATCGTTGTTATACTTTTTACCAACACAAGTTTCAGAATGAAAAACTTAGCTAAAGCAAGTCATTTTTCTTATGAATATTGCACTCCTTAAGCTTTTTTTCATGATTAATCGACGACAAATGAGTATTGCTGGTTACTTGCTTGCATGTGGAATCCTATTAGCAATTTTATTCATTCTCAGAGCACTGTACAGTTCAATCACCAATCCTTTTTTTTCAGGCATTGACTTGACGCATTGTAGTCATGTCAGGTTTCCTTTTCAGGCCTGCTACTGATATCCTGGTAACCAGTATTACCTGTCCCGTGGTGGAGTTGTCGGCGGCTAACCGGCACCCCCATTGGTTTTCTAAGGAAATCTGAGTAGGAGGGTAGCTGGTTACCTGGTAGAAGGAAAAAGAATATTACCTACAGGCATCAGCTCTGGATAACAATGGCGGCCTCCATCACATGCTGCCTTGTATTGGGGCATGTGTTTGCCCAACGGCTAGGCCCACCACCGAACACTGGATTGACGTGACATCAGGGTATAATATTACTTGGACAGGAGATACGCAGACCTCGTGTCAGCGCAACAATCTACGCGGAGGTTCGGCGAATTCTTCGACATGTACGCAATCGCTAAACAAGGTGCGATATTCCTCCTGGTTCACTCAGTCCTGCTCACGTGTGTTTTGATTCTGTCCACAAATTATTAATCATCCCAATGGGACACTTTTTAAATCGCAATTTATTGTGACACCCAAGGTGGGGGGGGTTCTCTTCACAGAAAGGTGGGTTCAAGGAATTGCAACCCAGAAGGACATCAATTTCAGCTTTTCTGGTAGAGCTATGATACAAAATTACTAACATTGGTAATGAGTGTTTTTTAAAAACTCTCAACAATCCTTAAAAAAGCGGCGCTGGCACATTTTTGCAAATGTAATTTCTTCAAACTCCCTCTGGAGTGATTTTTATATATAAAATTGTACTGTTTACCCATAAGGGTGCTGATTTGGGATTAAATGCTGACTCAGAGAATGTGAAAATATCTTTTTTTTGTGTAGGTTACTTAAAATAGTCATCTGGAACTAAGATAGTCAACCTAAAATGATTAATTCCATAGTTAAGATGAATCAGATTTTTCGTTTTCATGCCGTAAACATGTCTGCACATATACCAATGCCATAGGTACGTGTAAACAAAAATTCCGGATATGAATTTAATAACAAAGTTGTGATTTTCGATGTGAAGGACTTCGATTTGAAGCTAGTTTTATTTCACACAGTGATTAGTTATGGACAAGCATATGTATATTTGCCAAAAAACCATTTGTTTGAAAAATGAGTGCGCCTAATTCGGAAATCTCTGAGTCAGCCTGTAAAACCATTCAGGTGATAGCTAATGTATGTAAGCTTCACATCCATGGCAAACTATCAATTTGAAAAATCTTGAGGGTGCACTATTTTTCAATGTGCCAGTGTCTCTTTTAAAAGTAGCTAATTTTTCCAATTTTTACTGCAAATTTATGAGCGTGTCTAATATTTTTGACAAATTTGCTTAATTTTGATCAGAAATTGTTTCCATTCAGACCATTATATATCTGATGTCTTTTATGCCACCCGGGGCCCCAAACATGCCCATTTTCACAGTCAGCTTATTCAGAATCCCAGCTACCATCCCTTCCCAACCCCCCCCCCAAAGTCCAAGAACCTTTTCATATCATTAAGTTTGTTTTACATCCTCCAGTATACATTTCTTATTTTTGGAGAAAAAGTAAATCCTCAGGGCATTTCCCATCAAATTCACGTATTATATGTGGCAAAGTAGAATTGGTGTTTAGAGCAATATATGGTACCTGGGATGTGAAGCTTTTGGCATTTGTACTGAATTGAATAGTTTGAATAGTCTCCAATAAAAGAAATTGTTTGGCATAAATCCTTTTGGCAATTATATCAAGCAACTGTTCTTTCAATGAACAATTTAAAAATATAATCAGGTTTTCAGAAAAAAATTAACCGAGTACATTTAAAAAGCAAACCAGCTGGGTATTATAATCCACAAAATGGTAGCAACCAATTTTACACACCCTAAAAACATCCTCGTCCAACTCAAGACATGGCTCCGTCTCAAGACATGGAGAGGAAGTTACTGACTCTTAAATATACCAGTGTACCAAGAATTGATGGTCAGAGTAAGCTTGCAATTAAACATGCCACCCGGAAATCTACCGTAAAACGGAGCACTCTGTGTGCTGGGGACACAACATCCCCTCACTTCATTTTGGGATGTATTGGACAGATTTTGGGAAATAGGCTCATTAATAACACTATGGTTTTATTGGTAGAACTGGAGGGCGGAAGAATCTTTTGTGTGCCAAGCCTACATGGTGGTAGCACTAGAAAATATTGGGGGGGGGGGGGATTACGCCCCCAGCATTAGGAGGCTGCTCTAGCTGCTGGATTACTAAACTCTGAATGTTACATTTGATGCTTTATCAGCCGCTCTATATAAACTCGGATTTTCAGGATCTTAATTCGAAAATCAGCATTTAAAAAGGAATTCACCTGAGTCCATAGAAAATACATTATAACAGGGCCCACAAGTATTTGATGGCATGGTTACATCATTACTTCTATGGCAAATAAACTTTGATCTTGTCATCGGACATCTTTCGCTGAGCCGACGTATTGAGTGCAGCATTGATGTCATGTTTGTATCTTGACTCTTGTTCAGAGCTGGTATGATGCATTGAACAATTGAACTCTGAATGTTGCATCTCACATCTTTTGTCCGTATCTAGTACAAAGTTCTCTGCAGCTCTAAAGGACAATTTAAGGCAGAAATGGTTTGCATCTTTATGTCTTGGCCCTCAGAGCAGTGTGATGAAATGCACAGCTCCGAACGCACAATCTAAACATTGAGTGTTGCATCAAACACTTAGTCCAGAGCCCATTACCATGTACTGCACAGCCCTCATGGTACAATTACAGGCAGAATGTTGCATCTCAGAGCTCTGGTTGCATCTCACATTTTGTGTCCAACGAGCTCGTACGATGTACTACAGAGCTCTTAATGGACATTTTAAGACTGAATATAGAATCTCACATCTTGTCCAGAGCTGGTACATGTACTTCACAGCCTAATGGACAATTAAAGGTGGAATTTCGCATCTCGCATCTTGTCCCATCAGAAGCCGGCACAATGTAACTACACAGCCCTCCATGGACTTAAAGGCAAATCTCTCGTCTTGTTCATCAGAGCTGGTACGATGTACTAAAAAGAGCTCTAATGGACAATAAGTGAATCTTCATCTCACATCTGTCCTCAAGCCATCAATGTACTACCAGCCGGACAATTTAGAGGCAGAATGGTATAACTGTATTGTCCATCAGAGGTCATACGATGTACCATACAGCCCTAATGGATAATTAAACGTATAATGTTGCATCCATGTCTTGTCCATCAGAGCCGGCACAATGTCCTACACAGCCCTAATGGACACTAAGGCTGAATCTTGCATCTCAACATCTTGTCCATCCGAACCAGTGCAATGTACCGCACATCCCTACAGTGTAATTGACTATTAAAGGCGGAAAGTTGCATCTCATGTCCTGTCTATCGGAGCTGGGTACATTGTACCGATAGCTCTTAATTCCAGTCAACCACAGTGCGCATCTGACCAGACATCAGACACAACAATCAAGTTTCATTCTGTCCCTGAATATAGCGAGCACCGACAACATAAATATTCATCGTGCTCAGTACCAACTTGTGTCTACAACAATGATTTACTAGTCAATTGCTGAATTTAACAATTGTTTTCAGTCTACATTATCTGTCTCGGGATTATCATCCTTTGCAGACTTACAATACCAATATTCTTTAAGCCTTACTTCAATCACATCTCAATTTTACACCCTTATAGATGCGAGTTTATTTATTCATTACAATTTAGAGGACAAGCCCTCAGAAGTATTCAAAACAGTAATTAACTGTTCAGGTCAGGTTTCCTTTTAGGCCTGCTACTGGTATCCTGGTAACCGGTACTACCTGTCCCAGGGCCGAGTTGTCGGCAGCTAAACCGTCACCCCCATCAATTTTCTAAGGAAATCTGATGAGGAGGGTAGCTGGTTACCCTGGTAGAATGAAAAAGAAGATCTACCTACAAGAGCGTCAGCTCTGGAGAGCTTGGAGGCCATCCAGCACATGCTGCCTTGTATGGTGGGCATAGTTGCCCAAAGGCTAGGCCCACCGCCGAAAACTGTGGATTGACGTCAGGAAGGGCATCCAGTCAATTATCTTTTGCTCCAATAAATCCTCACAACTTTAGCAGTATTGCTGAGTGTGAGGTGTATCCGGCCACCCCCGTTGATGGGGACAAAACTGGATTTAAAACTTTGGTTTAACTTAAACTAATTAACCACTCTAACTGGGGTATTCCGCAAAATGTGACCACGATGGATTGGGACAGCCAACAGTACCCTATTCTTGAAACTGACGGCTATGCATGTATACATGTACAGATGACTCTCCGTATGGGACTGACAGATTAACTTCCCCTCCAAAGGACTGGGTATTCCCATGGTTTGTTTACCCATGTCCAAAATGAACCATGGGAAGAAACCTGTAGTTGTATATTTTTAATTTTTAACTATTGATAACAACTTAAATATCAGGTTTCTTTTAAATAAATCCCTCAAGTGGTAGTATAGTGGGTTAATTGCATTTGAAGATGAAGAAATGATCAAAATGAGCTTAATAGTATGCAGAAAATTTGACAAAAAATATACAACGTTAGAGCTGTTCATTCTCTATTACCCTACCAAGTTTCAAGTAAGCGGCTAGGGGCCGACCAGGTAACCTTGTCAATCAAGTAGTTTTTCTATTGTTGGCTGTGGTTAATCTGATGATATCAGGCATGATTATACCTACTTCACACTCCTGATCACATCATGCACTACCAGGCCCTATAGGCCTATTACTATTAGCTATACAGTACTTGTTCTTTAACCTTTTATCATCATTGTCAATAAAAAAATTTATTTTGCGTTCAAGGCTGCCTTAACGAATACTTCAAAGTGTATGGTCTTACAAATACTAGTTAACAAAATGTGATTTTTGGAAAGTGTTGATAAAACATTTTTAATACCCTATGTAAACATTTAAAACAAGATGGTTCTTGTTTTCTTTCATTTGGTTCAAACAATTGCAAGCCATCTATGTTCAACCCCATGAAATAGACCATATCTATTCTGTCCATGGACATTGATTATTGCATAAGTCTGAAGTATGTGTACTGATAATCTGGTATTACTATTAACCATGATCAACAATAAAACACTACTTGATTAAGAATGTTACCAGGTCGGCCCGGGTCAATAACATTTTGGTGATTAAGCAGAGTAATGTTTGCACCCCGCTGCCCAGACAGCCTATCGCAGTAGCAATTTTGTTGCTAGGACAGGACCTGTAAAAATTGAATAAACCTGGTCTTCAGGGCCTGTATGGTAAAAAGGGCCTGTAACTCCCAATGTTCCCCCAGGCAGCCCTGAGTATCATAACTCTTCAGGAGTTCCATACACGCTAATGATCATTAACGCTTAAAGAGGGTAAGGTTGGAACATGATGACCGGCCTTGTTGACATGACCACTGTATCAGCCAATTAGCATTCATCTTGATCACTTCTGCATTTGGGCATGTCACACTCAATGCACAGCAAATAGCGCCAAACAATTATGATATTGGCTTTAGCACTTTTGGCTCTGTAGACTGATGGACTTCATTGATGGAATCATGAAACAGACTCAGCAAGCTATTCAATAGGGATATCCTACTCCACACTAAACTAACAAGAACAACTCATTTTCTGAACCCACCCAAATGTTTTGTTTCATATTTATTTGCCATTCAATTCTCACAGATGACTCAAATTTAAAAAAATATTTAACAATTTCAATTTTGTGTTAGAATTTATAATTCTACATGTACATGTAGGAATGAAATGCAGTTTAACAAGTGCTTAAGGTGTTTTTTCTTGGCTTGGGTTTGCTAACAACTTTAGTGTCAGGATTAGTTAAGCTGTGTAAGCTGATCCAGGGCCGTGGTTACCCATGATACAGACACTCCTAACATGGCCCGCTTTGAGGCTGGAGGCAGAGTGGGAAGAGTCAGGGGGTTTCACCCTACTCTTATTCACAACTGGCTGTGATGTACATGTACAGTTGTAAACTCTGTACACGGAAGCGATGGCTTAACGTCCCCTCTGAAGGACGGGATCCTTTCATGATTCATTTGCTTAATTCCAAGTGAACCATGGAGAGCTGTATTCTAATATCAATCAATAGCTGGTATACAGATCATATCCAGAGTTAAAGGTGCAACGAGAGATTTCAAATAACAGGTGTCCCGAAAAAATGTGAAAATTCTGATTTTGGTACTGGTGTAAAGCTTTATATCAAAAGTATCCCCATCTATAAGGATTAAGCTGAGAACTGTTTCTTTGGTACAAAAATTGTCAAATTTCTATTTCCGTATAGGAGCAAATACAAAATTCAGCCTATGTTTTCTATTGAAATATAAGCATATACAAAACACCTTTTGTTTTCATTTTAAGTTATTTCTGTAACCAGATATAAGGTAGGGAATCTATTGAACGTCTAATCTATATGAAATCACTACATATCACAGAAAATATGGATGACTTGAAATCTCTCGTTGCACCTTTAAATACCAGATTAAACCCAGCAAGTGTACTCACCGGGATTCGAACCCAGAAATTTGCACCACAGGCAAGTACCCCAACCAGTAGGCCACGCTCTCCCAGACTGATATCACAAAGCTTCCAAGAATCTAATGGGACAATTTTCCAGTACAGTAGTATATGTATGGACCACTTAACTGTGCCTTAGAATATTGGAACTATAAATCACTTCCAAAATCCAATGAGTCAATTTCTCAGTGCACTGTTATATTTGGGTCACTGAACTTAGCCCAGGGAGTCGAGAGTTCTATCACAATCATAACCAGTGGGTCAATTTCCCCAGTAAACAAGTGTATGTGTGTCATTGAATCATGCCCAATAAATTGTGTCCATTTGAGAGTTGGCAGTGCCAGCCCCAACCATGCTAGAAAACGGCTTCTTGAATGGGAGAGCTTCAATGTAATTTGATCAGCGCAATAATACCGTTTTTCAAACTGTGTACAATACAAATTACTTTCGGAAGCAACACTGGAAACATAATACATTTGAAAAAAGAAAAGGAGGGAAGTGTTGGGAATATGATTGGATCATATTGAGCACTCTTTTTGGGATTATTTTCAGCAGTGGAGGATCATCAGATGCCATTTATTAGGGAAATAGATGACAAAATCTCTGCATGTCAATGCTGGGAATCATTCTCTATCCAATGGTAAAAGCCTGGAAAAAACTAGCTAGTCTGATCTTGGGGCTCGCCAATATCATCAGAATAATTGGCATTTGGCCAAAAGTATTTTATTTTTAAATGTTCATCAAGTTGCGAAATAAGCGGTGAACATTTATGTAACTTGGAAACAGCCATAATTTGAATTTGTTTTATATTTTTAATTAAAAAATGATTCAAAATTGTTGGGTTTGAAGTTTAAACCGATTTTTTTTTTTTGGCAAACACCCGATTAGGGTCAAGGCTACTTTACAGATATGGACGGCTTTTCTTCCACCCCCCCCCAATCAAAAAAATTCTGGGTCAAGGCCTAGTGTGCCAGGTATCTCAGACACCATCCATTTGAAAATGGGTTGGCACGATTAATTATGTCATATCCATGCACTCGGTGCTTTAGTGCATTACGGCAGTAAAGCACCAATCAGAAGATTAATAAGCATTATCCCTATACGTGCGGAAAGGTCGGTAACATTTAGGTGAAATTAAAGTGGTTACAGGGTACCATGAATGGTCTCAGAATTGACATGAAGTGTAAATTCTATTGCAGAGTCAGCTACGATAGGAATTACAATAGCGGACGGGATATAGTTGAGACAATAGTCTTCACCGGTTATGATGAGTAGAGTGAGCAAGACTTTCTACCATTGCATCTCACGCCACACATCCTACCTTCATCTGGTATGCAGAACATCCGTACATAATACACACTGGCTTTTATAAAGCGCCATATCATCAAGATCACAGTGCTGTTGCTTATTATTACACTGCCATCAGGAAATGTCCCAATTTCAATTCGCTTCACCTAGGTTGGCAGCTAGCCAAGCGCCCAACAATCCTATCAGCCTTAGATTGTAATATTCCCCCTAACAAGCTACCCAAATAGCTGGGTCGACGAGCAAGTGAGGTAACGTGCCTGCCCAAGGCATAACAACATTGGCCACAGTGAGGCGCGAAACCGTAACATTAGATCATGAGTCAGCGGTCAGATCCACTGGACCACATGTGCCCTCAACATGGGCAACTATCTGGGCCTCTGCTCAGGAGAATAAGTGCCAAAGCTTCTATAAACTCAATTTTCTCCACCCCCCCCCCCCAACAAAAAAAATATGCAACTTCCAAATGACTTCATACAAGTCCCAAACAAGCACAATGTATTGGATTATGGTTTTTCGATGGCTTCCCAAATGAATGCCGTTCATTGTGAACCATCTCTTGCAGTCACTGATTTGTATAACTATACAGAAATCTAGCATGGATAAAAGGGGGTGACCACAGTCCACATGCATAGGATGTCACTGAATGTCTGTGATTCATGTACCGTTTGCATGCCACCACATCGCAAGTTTAAAAGCTTCATACTTGAGGGAGGTGTGGACTTCAAAACAAAGGGATACGGGCCACCAGTGGGATAACAACACCAACGAAGTGCTTATTTTGGTGAAAACACACCCCAGGGGTGGCGCCTCTTATAAACCCCCAAATCTCAAACTGGGGGACTAGTAAGGGGTCACTCACTAGGTATACATAGAAAATAAATTTCAGAGGTCCATTAAGTTAAAATTGGTGGTCTAGGACCACAAAACGCAGGTTCAACCCCTGATGCACCCCCAAGTGGGAGACATGGAAGCTCCAATGATACGCCACTATACGCACCAAGTCCATAAAATGTAGACATTGGAGTCTGGTCCAGATTTCAATATTAATTACCCAGAATATAGGCAATTATTTAAGTGCACATATCACAACAGGTTAATTGAACTTGCGTCCTGGGAGATGATGCTAACAGCATCCTGTAGCATTCACCACATGTTCACGGTCTGTCCTGGGACACAATTAGAGGCAATCTAATACAGTCCACGACTGAGTCTTCCTAATCAAAGTGGGCATCTTGATCCGTCGCATATAATTGTAAAGCACCTAATTCAATCTAATAGAGTGTGATCAATTACCCGCTCGGAATTAATTGATGTATTGTTTTACGAGCTTAGGAGAATGGCAAGAGCATGGCCAGTGCGAGAACTACCGGGATTCAAAGAAACACTACCTCTAATAGACTCATCTTCCTTGCATGGTTCAATGACCTCTACACATTTGTGTTGGGAGTAATTTGACCCAATGAATACTGAATATGATATGTGAACTGGGGAAATATTTTTGAATTTACAGGTGTCCTGGGAGTGGCCATAACAGCTTTAAGTACAGTGATTGATGTCAATATTGTTATGTAATGGCCACAAGGGTATATACTACATATACCTTAAATAAGACCATTGCACTGTATTCTTTTTAAATGGTGGCATGATACCTAATTTGGCTCCTTCTCAATGAATGATTCTTTTTATTTCTCCTATTTCATCTATTTCTCCATTTTGCCAAACTAAACCACAACTCTTAAGCCCTAAATTTTATGTATTTTAGCAACAAAATCATTTGCAAAAAATACCATATTTAGAATACAACCCTAATCCTCACCCAACTCACCCTCGACCCCAACCCGATGCCTGACTCCAACCTTGAGCCCGACCCCAATTCTGAGCCCAATCCTTGATCAACCCCAAGCTTGAGCCCCACAACAATCCTGATCCCCACCCCAATCCCGAGTCCCACCCCGAGTACACCACATGCCGAGCCACACCCAATCCTAAACCCTAACCCCAATCCTAAACCCTAACCTCAAATCCTAAGCCTAACCCCAATCCCGAGCCCACCCAATAACCTAACCCAATCCTGAAGCCCAAACCAAATCCTGAAGCCCAAATCCATTCCTGAAGCCCAATCCCAGTCCTTATCCCAAACCCATTTCTTATCCCAACTGCAATCCTTAGACCAACACTAATCCTCAAGACCAACACTAATCCTCAAGACCAACCCAATCCTCAAAACCAAAGCCCAGCCCTGAAGCCCAACCCCAATCCTCAAGCCCAACCCCAATCCTCAAGCCCCACCCCAATCCTCAAGCCCCACCCCAATCCTCAAGCCCCACCCCAATCCTCAAGCTTTTTTTTTTTTTTTTTTTTCCACAACAATCCTGATCCCCACCCCAATCCCGAGTCCCACCCCGAGTACACCACATGCCGAGCCACACCCAATCCTAAACCCTAACCCCAATCCTAAACCCTAACCTCAAATCCTAAGCCTAACCCCAATCCCGAGCCCACCCAATAACCTAACCCAATCCTGAAGCCCAAACCAAATCCTGAAGCCCAAATCCCACTGTAAAAATAAACCACCTCGTTTTGGACAAACCACCTCGTTTTTAAGTACCCACAACAATGGAGACTTAACCCTTTTGTGTTCCTTTGTGATAGCCACTTAAAAACGAGGTCCAATTTGAAGTGGCTTCCCTGAAAACGAGTACAAAAATGAGGCAGTGCACCTTATGCTGCATTGTGTGGCTTGCTCTGTTTATTGATCATTATTGATTGGTTAGCATATCAATTATCTTGGGTACATTTGTGTACTCATTTTTGTACTCATTTTTGTACTTGTTTCTGCTAGATAACAAAGCTAATCCTCCATTGTGAGGAGACACTTAAAAACGAGGTGGTTCGTCCAAAACGAGGTGGTTTATTTTTACAGTGTCCATTCCTGAAGCCCAATCCCAGTCCTTATCCCAAACCCATTTCTTATCCCAACTGCAATCCTTAGACCAACACTAATCCTCAAGACCAACTCCAATCCTCAAGCCCAACCCCAATCCTCAAGCCCCACCCCAATCCTTAGCCCAACTCCAATTCCTTATCCTAATTCCAATCCTGAAACCCAACCCCAATTCCATGTCTAAACCTAACACCAATCCTGCGTCCAACTCAAATTCTGAGCCCAACCCCCTCTCCAACCTACGTACTGAACATGATATAAATCTGCATACAGAATATGGTGTACACCTACCAACCAAACACAGCATACACACGCTTACTGATTCTGGTATAAAAGATCAAGTGCAAGTCCAACATCAATGAAAACTACTTTTCCCCACAAAAATCGACTCCCTACTCTACCCCATGTTCTGCAAAATAGCGATACACACATGGATATGTACCAACCCATTACACCCATTCTCCTACCCCACCAATACCCTATCAATCCTTAATGGATTATGGTTAGTTACTATAGCAACCAAATGATGCCTTTCATGCACATAGTCATCAGTTTGTTTTGTCTGTCATCTACATTTAAAGCTTAAAAGCTATCATGGTGATTTATCCCTAAAGCATTCAACAATCCATAGGTTATTGCACTCCAAAATTTACAAGTTTATCTCTCAATGATGTGAAAACTACATTTACGATATTAGCCAGAGTGCAAGAAACAAAATCAACCAACTTTTACTGGTGCTGTTGCGGGAGCCGAGATCATAATAAAAACACAGTGCAGATGAAGGATCGTTAATTGCAGTGCAGTTGAGGGAAGTGGGGGCATACATGTGACACTACTCTTAACAGATATTATTGAATGAGATACAATGTTAACTGGGTGGATCACAGAACATTTGGAAAAAAACGTTTCAAATGCATTACTGGGTTTGTTTTTAGTGAAAGCCTGAAATGGGCGACAGGGCTCAATATAAGCAGCACCCTTGCACTACAGGCACAAGGAAACGGTCTCTGGCCCGTAGGCGCTTCCGCTTATTTTGAGCCCTGGATACGGGATAGGTTTTGATTTGTCACAGGGAGTACTGGAAACAGGTTGTCAAATATTGACCATACTAAAAAAATATGATTAACATGATCACCATGCAAATTAATAATAACACATGCCAACAAAGCTTGATTTGAATGCTAAAACCACTGGATCAAATGCTCTAGCCGTAAAAAGAAATAAAACGACACAATATCGATAATACCAATGAACGAACAAAGGATCAAATGCACCAAGTAACCACCGGGCTCACGAGGCAACCAATCATGCTGTCCCCGACGACGACGACGTCAACTTGCAACAACAACATCAACAACATAATGGCCGCCGTCATCGAAAACTTAAAAGCCACCATCGTCATGGCGACGGGGACCCAGCATGCCAATGTACGGTACCTGACCAACAATAGTATCCTCTGTACGACCTATAGCCTCCAACCACTTTTCTCGCAGAATGCTTGGCCGCTTTGTACCCGCTAAAAGTGACGCGGGTCGTCTGTTCCCTTGTAGCGTGAGCGAAACTTGCAATTAGGAAAGCCACATGTTGTAGGCATGACTTGAAGACCGGCCTACCTGCAGAAATGGAAGAGGAAAAAAGGAAAACATGGTAAGTAACACAGGCAAGTGGCAGATGCATAGCTGTACAGCATACATAATTACACAATTCATGCTGATAACTATCTATTACTGTCACACAATTTATTTTTCGCTGAGCAAATATTTTTGAAGTTTAAACAACTTGATACAATAAGAGCATATTTAAGGCAATATGATGAAAAATCAATTTCCGGTGAATGACATTGATGCTCACTTTGGACTGGGGCACAATCACGGAGGAATATCCCATCTCCGCAGTAATGTGTGTGCACGCCAATTTCATGCAAAGTAAAACAATTAAATTCAGGTAAAAATTGTGACATATACCACTCCATGTTAACTGTTTGCTTGCCGCTTAAACGTGATCGGAGCTAACCCGCCAATGTTGACAAATCCTTATGTCCAAAATTAAAATCATTGTCAATGTCCAGCGAGTTGTCTGTCGGCAGGATGGGCAACTTATGTTCATTCAACTCCAGTTAATGCAATCTCTTCACCAGAAGCTTTGTAACAAAAATCGGAAGGGTAATGGGGGAAAAAAAAAAATTTTTTTTTTTTTGGGCCATAGTTAGGAATTTTTGCCAAGTGGAGAAGTTAGCCTGATAATCAAGGGGTTAAAGAAAAAAAATGTGGAACAGTAGTAAGCGTGGGTAAATTCAGTATGAGTGGCATGGACGTACATATAGGTCCGATGGGATCTAAACAACCCCTGGCATAAGAGTGTGACTTTGAGAATCCACTGTCACCATGACTATACCTTGCCAATACCCTCTTGGCTACATGTTAACTAGGCATGGGCAATACTCAGATTTTGACAATCTCTTTCAACTAAAGGAAAATTTGAAAGAATCATCCTCATCCTTATTTGTAAAAATGTTTAAATAATAGTGTAGATTTCTTTAGAATACATTATGCTACCTCTGATCATCAACGAGTATTAAAGAATGACAATTCACATAGATGCATAACTAGGGTTGGGTGATAATTGATAACCGTAATTGTGTTATTGAGACCTCATAAAAAGGTTGACCTTTGCAAATGTGTGTGGTGGTGTGTGTTTGTGTGTGTGTGTGTGTGTGCATGCGCTTGTGCATGTTTGTGCACGCAAGGTTAAACCTGATATCTTCCTCTTAATACCAAAGAGTAAAGAAATTAACAAACATCTTTCCCAGATTGTCATTGTATCTGCCATCGCAGTTTGCAAATGGGGCATGAGCATCAAACTTTGACCTCTGCTGACTTTGCCCTACATTAGCCTGATTTTTTTTAACATGTTCAACCAATACCAAATTAATTTTCACTAGTTCCAGCTGAATCGGATAAACATGAAAAAATGCAAATTAGCTCATTATGATGATGAATATGCAAATGTAGGATTCAGCAAGTTCCATCACTGTAGTGAGTATTAAGTTTGGTAAATATGTGTAACCAGAGTAGCAAAGTCCAATAAGTACATTGTGTACAAGGTTGACATCTTCACCACAAACCCATTTCCCATGCACCCCCACCCCCAGTATTCCCTATGCTGATCTGCGAGCAAACTACACAAAAATAGGAAAATATTTTCTGAAGAGAATCAGATTTGTAGAATAAAGCCCAAAATATTGAGAATGTGACAAAATCACCCAAGCCAGCAAATTTCTTTCAAAGTTAAAAAAGGACAGTTTCATAAACTTCGTAGCCAAATTACCTCAACTATGAGTTGCAATACCCAGAACGCACAACCCATGTAGGGTCCACATCCCTTAATCTACCCACATGAACTGCTACCTTCATAGTTGATAATGAGACATCTGGTACTGCGCAGTTTATTATGTTGATGGTGGATAAGCGAGTAGCTTCAGTCTCGGCGACAGCGAGACACAGAATTCTCGCCTCGTACGGAGATGATGAACATCATCAGGGAAGCATACTACTTCCTAAAACCCCACATGCATGTAAAATAAATAGCTATAGAAATACGCTACTGGGAATCAAAAACTTCAAAAATGTGTTTCTACTTTACGCATCATGATGTATTGTGTCATCGTCAGTAGCTACTCGTCTCAACATTTTTCTTTTCTTGGATGCAGGTAAAGTGTTTTAAAGATGGTAAACTTTTTAAATTGGCATAATACTTAACAAAAGATTGATTTAATTAATAGTAACTTCTGATTTTCAAGTAACAATACACCAGGAAAGCAAAGTATTCTAGAAGTACATTAACCACCTGCCTCGATGTACAGTAGTTCCATTTCCGACTCGCCCCAAATTTTTTGCAACAATTGGCTGGTAACAAAATCTACCACGTTATTCATATTTAACATTATGTAAAATGTTAACACCAGTAAAACAACATGAAATGAGATAAGAAGTCATTCCCCAAAGAATTTTATTCCAAAAAACCCCTGCTCCCAAGAACGGAAGTAAAGTAATCCTGCAAAATTTCATATACAAAAAGAAAATCCAGTACATGAGAAGTGACAGGGCTAAATCAGGTTTTAGTGGGTCGCATAGTTTAAAACCCTCTCTCTGGGTGGGGCATTATCTTATTATGCCGGTACTAAGCAAGTAGGACGAGCGGTAGCATTGGTATTCCTCAGCACAATAATTAGGTTAATTCAAGTAGCATCCAAAGTCTTTTTGCAAAGCTAAGTAGGGATGATTTCCAACCTCTAGTTGTCCACCACTTTCACCGTACCATATCTCACACTAATATTTTTATTTATTTGTACTGGCATTAATAGGATAGTTTAGGTAGGGTAGATCATTTTTGTGATTTTTAGTTTGGAAATCAGCCTTTGTTAAATTCCGTTTACAGTTAGTTCTTAATGAGTCAAAATATTTTTGCGGGTTTCAAATTCATAGTTCAAATATACCTCAAAGCGGGCAAATATAAACTTTCATGAAAAAAATCGTACCATGGATAGTGTGACTTAACAGCCCTACTTAATACTTACACACTTACCAGTCACACTGAAAATTCTGCATCAAGTTTTTTTTATTAATCAAAATGTCTCTTCACGTGGGAAATTGATTGCATCAATTTTCCTCCCAATTTACTCCCCCCCTAGTCTTTGTCCAAGACGCCTCGCATTTTTATCCACCAACCCGAGCGCTCCGAAGGCGCGTGTCGAACTCCGGAGGCGTGAGGCACAACGGAGCGATGCGTCTTGCGCCCAATTGGTATTTCCTGTGCAAGCATAATGTGTCAATCAATGTCGTCATCGTACGCACCGCCCAATTTCGTCGATGAAAACAACATATCTTAGATCTGCCAATATCGTGACGTCGCCCGTCACAATTTACCATAAATCGATTTTTGCAACGGCCCTGATTAGCATACGATTCAAAGCAAAATAGTTCACTCGACGACTTTTGACAGCTGCGAGTGAGTCCGTACGGTAGGTGAGATGGCAGATGGGCTAGTTGTAGCCCGATCTCTGCAGAATAAAAGTCCCAGTTAAAAGTTTATTCCACCTTCCTGCACAACACACTAATATGAACTAGACTGGGATCAACGTCAGTCATTTTCCTCAAATATTCGTACGGCAGACCAGTCAAAATTGCCACTGCACTCACATCACAGACATGACAAGTGAGATGATTTTGAACATTAAAATGATGAATACTGACCCGCGTATCAGGCATGCCACACAACGCAAATGAATGTGGCGTGGGGCGACCATCCCAAAATTCAAGCCAGCAATTATTCCTAGTGTCACAAATTCACGCCGAGAATTTAGAGGACAAACGCACGCTCCTAGTCCTAGTCTAGGCAAGAACTGACCACTCGGGCACTTACCCTGACCCATTGACAAGGCAGGCCACCTCCCAAATGTCCAACATACTGCACAATTAAGGCTAAACTCGCGGCCGAACCTGGCTGACGATGCAATGAAACACGTGTAACAATACACAACATGTTCCTACAATGACTGAAGTTCACATTTTAGTAACCGTATCACATCAGTACACTAGCGCGTAAGCTTCCAATACGCTCATCCTCTAGACTCCACACCGCACCGGGACTCAGCACAGGCTTGTCAGCTAGCTCGAATACTCCTACACCGTCACCGGGATCGATGCATTGTAATTCCACCATGACTTTCACCGGGCCGTTTTCCACAGCAGCACGAGTGTTAGTTCGCCATTTAATTCCCATCTTGCTTATCAGGGGTATCCTCGCTTCATGGCTGTATTCCTTTGTTTTTGATGCGTTACCAAACTCATAATTGAATGGTTATTGATCGGTTCCAATAAACTCGTATTCTTGGAACTATTTTTAAGCGAACTATGACATCATCATTGACCAATCACCGATCGCTATATTTTCGGAGAAATATCCCGAAAAACATAAGTACAAAGAAAGGAAATATTTGCGAAAAGGCTTTGATTACGACTCAGCTTTGAGCTGTCCAGAGTGGCGGACTCACACAAATGAATAAATAATCAAAGCCTTGATAAAAGGCTACTTCCCCCCCCACCCCCATAATCACGCAAGGACTTTAAAACTTCCAATTAGCTCTTGATATCCCACTTCAGTCTCCCTTGTCTCCTACATCTGTTAAGGGGCATTGTATGATCCCTGGCAACCTTTCTTTTTGTTAACGGGGCATGTCGTGAATCCCAGCCTCGTCCCCCCGACTTAATCTTCTAATACCTTATAAACATAGCTAACCCTATAACTATAATAACACCAACCCTCAAACAAGTTGATATTTTTATAATCATCTGAACCGTCGTATAAGGATAATATGTGTGCCCAATCTGCGTGCAAATTTGATCGTCTCTGCACAGAATTTCGCAATTTTGTATTTTCTGTCCGTAAACGACATAAAAAAAAAAAAGAATTACTGTACAGTGGCTATGGAGATTGTGATTGAAACATTGGGCTCATAACAGCCGAACGCCAGATCAGATTCAACTGAATTTTGGGAATAAGCTTTTCTCAAGGGATCAAGCGAAACATAAACAGAACAGAAGGGGTTAGAAGCACGAAAATGCACCTTTAGAATTAAATACCTATCCTGCATGAAATGTTACTTCAAAGATTTCAGTCGCTGGTTGCATTTTTGATTATTAGAAATGTTTCTGTGGCACCATAGACCCCTATGTTGTAATTTCTGCCATTTATGATTATGGTGATGAATGTCCATGTTTAGATGGTAATAAGTTATAAAGGTAGCCAAATTCAGAACCATGGCATACTGAGCATCGACGCCATCAATCACTAACTACTATCTAGTTACTTGCGCTCTTCAACCTGGCCTACTTTTTTATGTAATCATTTTTGATATAATGTATCAATTGAAGGCAAATTGGTATGCAAAAATGGATGAAACAATCACTGACTTGCTTTTTATTAAAAGAGATTATTTAGTCACTAATTTTGCTCTTGCATTTTGCCATCTCATTCACCAATCTGTGTTATAGGTTCAAATGATTTAATATGGTCCATTTTCTTTGCGTGTCCAGATTAAAGATTTGGTCAGTGCTCGTTAACAAATAATTTTACATGCACCGGTCATGTGTGAACAACAATGAACATTCACACAATCAATGTTGCATGCCACATATTACAATAAAATTTAACTTCTTTGTACTGGCCTTTCCTTATACATTCATCAAAATCCACTAGAACACATTCTGTTATGATTACTCTTGTGTCCCAAGGTAGCTAAAATTTACTAACTTGGGTTCTGCTCTACATGCCATTTGCATGTAGCTTTTCAGAGCCTCCAGGCACCGGCAGAAAATCCCACATGCATCTGGGATGTGTGCACCCAAGTAAAATCAGCACTGGATTTGGTAATAACCAAATATTATATAGGAATAGATTTGATATCTTTTTAAAACTTCACGCAGGCTTATCCCGTAAAAGTATTTTAAGTGTGTGACGGGTGTCACCAATACAAGAGTAGTGTGCAACTGATAACATACTATTGACTGATAGAGGACCCTGACTGTGGTATGTTGATCTTATTGTTGTAAACAATGCCTCGGGTAAGGACAGCCATAGCCTATTACTGTACTGACCCAAGTATAGTCCCATACTCAATTATAATCCCACCCCCAGTTTTGAAAGAATCTGAAGAATAGAAAATCCTATTATAATCCCACCATAAGTTCTTTGCTGAAAGGCAATAGGGGCCTATATTACATGCATTTTTTTGTTACAATCATTACTGTTTTGGTAGTTTCTTGTTGTGATTTTCTTTACCAACTTAATCAGGTCTCGGCTTCAGTTCAGTTTATCACACACCTCATTTGACATTTGGAAATATCTGGAATAAGTTTAACTCCAAAAAGGCTGATAATTTGATGCTCGGGTGTTTTCAGTTAGGATGGTGATCCCATTATAATCCCACCCCCTAAATCCAAGCTAATTTCAGGTTCAAAACAGGTGGGACTATACTAGCTAAGGTCAGTACAGTAATAATACCTTTGCTAAACTCACTGTAGACTTGGTTTCTTGCTATACACTTAGTTGAAGTGGAAGAATTCAGCCTTGGTTAAAATTTGTCGTAAAGACTACCGGTTCCCAAAATCCCTTTATTCTCTAAATCACTCAATGTTCTAACACATCCATCTGGTGGGCACAATTTTTGGTTGAATTTTTAATATTCTAAAAACACCTTACATTTATAATACAAGTAATTTCATGGTATTCACATCCGCGAAATGCCCACGTTAAACGCCTCGATCACTTACGACCTTGTGTATGTGTGTATAGGCCTAGCTTTTTGTAAACTGATGACACGTCACATGTACCCCTACACATACATACGTCCATTTCCAGTATACCAATATTGATAAGAGTGGTATCAAAAGTCATCAATTGTTTGACTGTGCCAAATAAATGGGTCACCTACACAGCAGCATTCAGTCATGCGTACTAGATATGAAGACGGAAATACAATACGCAAACAAGGTGATATCTCATGCAATTGCCGTACGTCCTGTGATACATGAGTGTTCTACACTAAATACGTTAGCTTATGAGGTTTCATAGGCCTCTATCAAAACCTAGAGTGCTCATTGTATTCACTCAGTAGCAAAAAGTGTTGATTTCAAAAATATTGAACTATTCTGACTAAGGGATTATTCACCACGCACACACTGACCTTCACAATCATGGCAAAAAAATGTGGTTTTATCATGCAATGTTCTAAATTGCATACATGTAGGCCTACATCATGAACGGCACAATGAATGTGGTAACAGAACTACCACATCACACAAACTAGATTCACAATCAATTTACATCCTTACTGAACCCTGCCCTGCTTGCAGTGTCGCTCGGGCAAAAATCAACATTCAACTGACAACCATACTGATAAAACGGTGTCAGCCACAGAAATAAGATACCTGACTATTACAGCAGTAGTGCCTGCTTTCCCAAGCAAACATGGCTGATAACCCCACCGACAACAAACATAGGTCGACGCGCCCCCATGATTGCTCACACACGGTCAGCCAGCACAGTAGTCAATACTCCCCAACATCCTGGTGCATGTCTGTGACTCATGCGTCTTATAGAGACAATTGTCTTCTGGGTATCTTATGTAATACCCAAGGTCAATGGCGTAGTACAAGGATTGTGAAGGTCAGGTATTGTGCCAAAAAAAATGATTGATAATGGCTTGTTCATATTTTTTCACACAGCTTACAGTGTTTTGTGAGATGTACACGTTGTGAAATGTTGTTTCGTATTATGATTATGAATATAATACAACAGGTTTAACCAATCGCGTCTATTGAACATTATCTACGTCCCGCACTTGTTACAATAGGCTTAATTAAGCAATACGCAATCACCACGTATGACAAGCGAACGCCAACAGGCACAAAATTCGATGAGGTTCTGCTCTTTGAATCCGCACAGCCTTAGCCCAGCCTGTGTTAAATGAACGGCAAAGGCTTGCAGATTACTCATATAAGGGCACTTGCGAATAGAAAATTCAGAAAATGGTCATTGGTGAGAAATTGTCTTTATGATAGGTTCGGTTAGCGCAACCATGGACTAGTAGTAAATATGTATCGTGGCCAGGAAGTTTAAAAATTGGTGACAGCTGTGCTACTTCATGGGAAATTTGTTCTCGTAATTTGCAGAACAAAAAACACTTTTTCTTCATTTGTTCAAATTATACTCTATATAATATTTTCAAATTCATGCGAAGGTGTGTTCCTTTAGGATTGCAACGACGTCCTTGCTTATTGCAATCTAGTTGAGTGGTTCGGTCTAAATTTTTACATTTCACACGGTAAATTCCTATGTCTGCTGCAACCATGGCACTGTCAGTCTTAATGTGACAAAATGTTACTTGAAATGGTCAAAAGATGGCGCTGTGTATAATAACATCTGTAACACTTGATAACGACAACTCAACACAATTGTGTCATAAATGATGAGCTTATGGCTGAAGGTATCATATTAATTTGTAACCGGCTGTGTATGATCAGTTTGTAAAACATGTAGGGGGCCTATATGATTGACACTGAAATAATCCTAAC
Organism: Ophioderma brevispina; assembly: GCA_023653785.1. NCBI lineage: Eukaryota > Metazoa > Echinodermata > Ophiuroidea > Amphilepidida > Ophiodermatidae > Ophioderma > Ophioderma brevispina. The sequence goes on from JAMKCH010010804.1 coordinate 43,002, forward strand.
CTCAACTAAAACCGAACCCTCACTTCCCCAGAGGTGTTTTGGATCATAAACAATCCTATTCTTAACCCTAAACACCCTGACTTTAACGCTTATTTTAGCCCACAAGCGTTTGTAACTTTTTATATATGAAATGACTTTGGTATTCTAAACTTTTGGAATCCGTTTATCCTTAAGTCACTGGCTGTTGTTTAGTACAGTACGGTATAGGCACATTGCTATGCATCATGGGATTGATTCAAAATACCCTCTGCCTCAACCCTCACCCAGTAAATATCTCCTGTATGTTCCCTATTGTCAATAACCAAAACTTACACGTGTGCTATTCCAACTTGTTTTTTTCGTCGCTTAAAGGTCAACGAGAGATTTCAAATAACAGGTGTCCCGAAAAAATGTTAAAATTCTGGATTTTGGCACTAGTGCAAAGCTTTTAATCAAACATATCCCCATCTGTAAGGATTAAGCTGATAACTGTTTTTCTTTGTACAAAAATTGTGAAATTTCTAATTTCGTATAGGCGCAAATACGAATTCCAGCCTATGTGTTTCTATGACTTAGGCAAATACAACTCACCTTTTGTTTTCATTTTACGTATTTCTGTAGCAAAAGAAGAGGTAGGGAATTCTAGATGAAATCACTACATAATCACAGAAAATATGAATGACTTGAAATCTTCGTTGCACCTTAAATCGTCCTGGAGTAACTTTTTTCAATTTTTTACTGGAGCGTGTAAATGGATTTATTTTCTCCTATTATGAGCCAAAATTAATGGGGAAAGTACCTTTGAGAAGTGGTTTCAATTTGTTGGCAGGGGAAATTTTAGGAAATCACAAAAATCCTGTTGTGGTATTGACCCATTTGAATTCTACAGGGTTGGCAATTCCGGGAAATACTAGTATTCCCACCTAGGGCAGGACATTTGGGAAAATACAGGGAAATACTGGGAAATATGGGGAAAGACCTTGTCGGATACCCGGGAAACTATATAGTGGGGTAAGTACAATTTGAAGATCCTCATGGGGGTGTTAACCTCAAATAACAATTTTACAGTGTAAAGTGTGTGGTGATAATCGGGTGTGTTTTGATGTTAATTCAAATTCAAACTCCACTCCACTAATTGATTTATAATAAACCAACAACAAGCATAGTATTATTTAGTATCAATGAGGCTGACCCTGGGTGTGAGTCTTAACATTATTTTGACAATCAGAATTTCATTTCTGAGGAGCTCAATGGCTCCAGCGCTCCACTACACAAACTTCCTCACGTCTTTCGGAGCTCAATAAACTAATGTTGGGTGATGAGGGGGGGGGAGCGGGCGGGAGGGGGGACCTCCGTCCCAACCCGCGGTTCCCCCTGGTAAGGCGCAATTTCACTGGCTTTTCATAGACCTCCCAGTCCGCATTCATTTGGTGGGGGTGAGGGAGGGAAATTGCACCGACTCCCCCGCATCGTAATAGCACCCTTACTAGAGGGTGGAGTTGTGTAACGAAGTGTTGTGGAGGACGTATGTTGGTCAGTTGAGTGAAGCACGTTGCGGTCGTGGACGGCGCGGGGGGGAGGACACACTTACAATCGTGGGTGGGGGGGGGAGAACAGAACGAACCACGTCTGCTGCCTTACTCCGAACTTAGAAGCAGTTCCCCGCCCACCACCCCTCCCGCGATAACATATAAGTATCGGCGCAGGGGGGACTCGTTCGAGCAATTCAGCCCTTCCAAGCGGCTCTTCTAGTTACGTTCGTCGTGAACAACTACGCCATACCCCGACCAACCAAAGCATCCCCTACCTACGAGAACGGGGGAGGCGGCGCCCCGGCGGGGGGAGGGATTCATAACTTTCCTTCTCCCTCTACGTCCCCCTGGCTCTGCAACGAGTACCTTACACTTCGTCAGACGCCCGTTACTACCCCTCACATACTCCGAGCCCCCAACGCACGTGATAACACCAACCGCCCCCGGAAGGCCCCTTATCTTCTCTAGGTGGTGCTACGCTTGGCCCACCCCCCTTGACACTGCTGCGCATTCCTTGGAACAAGCAACTCATCCTCGACCGCGCTAGTGCCCCACCTCTGATCTACCCCGCAGCTTAGGCGCCCTAACGCCCCGCAGTCTCGAGCGACGCCCCTTTCTCTCATTTCAGCCCCGTCCCCCCGAATCCCCTCAGGAGTGAACCCTCCCCCCAGGTTCTTCCCGGTCACCCCCTCCGCCTCTTGAGAACCGGGCGGTAGTGTTCTGGGCGGGGGGGGGGCGAGTGGAACCCGGGGCGCGGGAGGGCTCCCTCAGGTTAACCTTAACCCCGCGCACGCCAGCTTCCCCAGTTCTGAGTGTCCTCGCCGGCGCGAGTGCGACCCCGGCGTTACCTCAGTTCCGCGTTGGCGGGGGGGGGAGTGTGGGGTGGTCTGGGTTTGATTTTTGATGGTTGTGTGATGGATGTTATCTGGGTTTTTGTGTGTTAGTTTTCTTATTATACTGAAAGGCCTGTTTTAAATCAAATGCAAGCAAATTGGTCCCGGGTTGTGTACCTAAATGAACTCAGGAGGTATTAGCTCTCCTCTTATTTTTTCATAAATGAAGGCCTGGACAATCAATAATAGGTGTTTGTCTTATGAAAAAGGACCAGTTACACTTGGATAAAATTAAGGAAATGAATGTTAGAATTTAGAATAAAAGCTGCATGCATCAACGCCAGTTTAACTGCATCTTCATGTACTGGGATTTAGCATGTGCCACTGTCTGCTTGCTAAGTTCATTCGTTACCCAGGGCCAAATTTAGTGAATATTTTCTATCTGTGGCTATTTATTTTGTAGTAGTAATTTTGATCTATAAATAAAATGTTGAAGAAATAGGATTAATTAATTGAAATGTGCAAGAAATCTACAGATCAAAGAAGACTTGAGCCCAATAGCTAAGTGAGTGATTAAATGAAAAAAACCCTCAACCACCCTCCCCTGTCATTTATTGCATGAAAGTGCTTATCTGTGTTTGTTAGTTAATTTTCTGATAATTTAAAAGAAAATTTAGTTTAGAAAATGTCACTTTTTGAGTATTTCCCGGTAGTTCCCAGTAGTAGTTCCCATTTTGCCCAAAATATGCCTTGTGGTATTTACCGGTAAACACCGGTATTACGCCCGGTATTTTCCAGGGCGGGAAATACCGGCCCAACCTGATTCGTACACAGATTTTCATTTTTTCCGTTATGTGGTATGTTGAGTTACCCCATCAATGGCCAGAGTTTGGTAAAAAAAATCCAAGGCAAAAGTGGTTTTCAGGGTTGGGGTGGGGGGGGGGGGGGGGGGGAGGGGGGGGGGGGGGGGGGGGGGGGGGGGGGGGGGGGGGGGGGGGGGGGGGGGGGGGTGGGGGGGGGTAAAAAAATTAAGGGGGGGGGGGGGGGGGTGGGGGGGGGGTCCCCATGAGGCCCCATACACTAAAGGGAGTGTACAAGACCTTATAAACTTAAAGGTTGCAATGGAGATATCACACATCAGATGTAGTAGGTCCCTTAAAAAAGTTACCTTTTCCAGCTTTACAATTGACAGAACAGGAAGAGAAAACGGCAGTGTTCAAGATACGATTCTCCCTTCATTACGTGTTGTAGTAGTGTCCGTTCGGACAGTTATACCTAAATCTACGATTCTTCCTTATTAGGTTGCTTCTGAGTCTTATCATTGCAGGTAGTAGGATACCTGTACTTGTACATACGTTGCGCAAATCTGATTTGTTGATTGATTTTTCGATTTGTGATTAGCAAAAAAATCACTGATAGTGTCGTTAAGTTGGAGATCAAAAAGACAGTCACCCCTTGTGCCCTAATATGATTTGACAAGCTTGTGATTGGCCAACTATGGCCTGACTTTAGTCAGGCTGATTAAAGCAAAGCTACTTCCTAATACTACTTTAAGCCAGGGGTTTTTACACAGTACTCTATGCGGATTACAACATGCACATTTTAGCTTCCACTTGAACAGTTTGAAGTATGAAGTAGTATCGGCGCTAAACGTTACAGATGGGGTTTTGGGGTGAAGGCCATTCTATCAGATGAAAAATGTATAGACTAATCGGGTCATTCCATTTAACTATTTTTTTTTTTGACATTTTAGCAGCATATACATGTAACATATTTTTGTACAAGTTGTGGATTGCACCCACTTTAATGTTGAGTTGTTTTTTAAACATGATTCCTTAGGTTGGCAGGAGCACCAGGGATTCACTATGGCTCCTGGTTTGGGTTTGAAGTTGAAATCAAATGGTTGTAATTAAATGCCCTTTTTTAAACTTTTTTTCATTTACCGGGGCTATTACAGAATGTATTTCATGATCGTGTACTATTTAGTTCTTGTAAGATGGGGGTGTTTTGGGTGTTTCTTGATTTGCCTACACAAATTTAAATCTGTCATGAATCTCTAGCTGGTCAGTTGTGGTTGGCTTAGAGCAATGTTCCAATAGGAGGCCCACGGGCCAAATCTGGCCCACCAACAATTGATTTTGGCCCTCGACCGCTCTAAATATAAAGGGAACATAAGAAATTCAGGTGTATTTGGCCCTCTATCAAGTGGCGAACTTTTAAACATTGTTTGGCATTCTCTGGTCCTTCAGCTAATATAATTGAGATACCCCCGATTTAAGACATAAATTTTTACATCTTCACATGTACGACAAACACCAAAGACATGCCTTTTCCCAAGCATGAAATTATTCACACCCACAAAAATTTCTAGTGTGATCTTTTCCCAGGCGTATTTTGTTGTCAGTCATGGCTATGTTATGTTGGGCAAATTACAGTACCAGGGTGTACTATATACTACCTGTTGCCAAATTCCACAATCTGATGAATTATGAGGCCTATCTGATATTCATGTCAAAATTCTAAGTTCAATACTGTAAAAGTGATCATTTCGTGTTGTGAATTTTTCGCGGTTCAGCAAATTTTTTTCTGCCAAGAAGATTATCCTGAATTGGCCAAAAACCCAATGCAATGTAACAGTTCTTAATTATATGTGGCACAGCACACGCATGTGTACATGAGTCAGCCTTGTAACTGATACATTCTTGAAGTGTGGAGTCCTATTTCCAGGACCATGGCAGTGAGTATATACCTACTTGCACATGGTCAGTTCAGTACATAGCCACATACTGGGGTCTTATTGAGACTATAGTCTTCACCAAGCTTTATATGGTAGCAGTATGTATAAGTTTTTATGATTGGTTGGTTCAGATAAGATTGCACATTGGTGGACAAATTCTGATGTAGAATGACTTCTATAGCCAATTTATATCCAAAATAATACTCATGTTATCATATAACAATTGTGGAAACAATGACATTGATTTATATGGTATATTTTAACACGGATAGCATAGAACTAATTCATATGCAGACTAATAATAATGTGTTAGTTAACAGGCACACTTTTTACAGCATTATATGACAGCATAGTACTACACAATCGTGATTCGTCGTTGCATTGGACAAGAAATTCCATTAAAAAGGGCTCACGTCATGATAAACTGTAGCTTGGTGTTTTGGTGTGATTTCTACTCAAAATAATACCAATGTACTATAAAGAAAGAGTTAGTAAAATGAAACTAATGCATTTTCTTTCACATTAAAGGTTGATCATTATGATTGATGCCTAGGCACAGACAGTATCATTACAACGTAATTCCTGCATTTTACTATGTCCTTACTAGTATGTATACAAACATTTTAAACTAAAATCGTTGCTACTTCAAAAGAAAGCAGAAGATTGTCCTTTTTAAGGACTCGTCTTGTTAACATTTTTGCTTGTTGTTAAACTTCGCTCTTTTCAGCATCCTCCATAGACTACACACAATAAACTTTTTCGCAGGTTTTTAATTCACGCTAGCTCAGAGAAGGCAAAAAGAGCGGAAAATTAGGTAGCGCGAAAATGTGCCACTTTTACCAGTATATCAAATAAGAAGCGGTATAGTGTTTCTTTCCCCAAGGAATTGCTTTCCAATAAATTTGTGCACTGGTTGTCGCAGAATTTATAGTGATAAAAAAGTAGTAAATTGCAAGATTCGGATGAGTTCTTGTGATTTAGGTACTTTTTGTCAACTATAAAATGCATGTGACAACCTAAAAACTATGGCCGGGTCTGGTAAGTATGTAATCCTGTCTAAATAAAAAAAAAAGTTGGCGTAAATCGAAACCAGTGTTGAAAATTCTCACGACTGGAAAATCTCAAAAGGCTTGTGGGCAGTGGCGTAAACAGGCGGGGGGGGGGGATTAATTGGGGGGGGGGGGGCTTTGGCCGCGAAAAACATTGCCAAAAAATCATGATAAATCAGCCTTTTTTAGCCCTCTGACCAGGAAAAATGGCCTTTGACCCCCCCCCCCAGGGAAAATTTTGCAAGACGGGAATTGCCCCTCAGGGCGGAAGGCCTGTTAACGCCACTGATTGTGGGAAAAGTGAATGCTACCGTAAGCGATTGCAGGTTCACTTTTCAGTGTCTGTTCATTGTTTAATTTTCTCGCTAGGTTATATGTTCAGACCCAATTACGATAAAATATTCAAAACAAAACATAGTAACGGACCCTCTGATGCAAAAACTCCATAGAACCCTTCGTTTTCCAGAGATATTTTAGATTTAATTTTCATTTAACACATTCTCTATGACGGACTGATAACTTTAATCTCTCGCGCAGTACCCAATTTAGATAATCTTTCACAGTCTATGACATAGACTACACCATGGAAATCTTACCGTATCGCCACTAGTGACAACCAGTGCAAAAACTGTATTGGAAGAATTGCATTGTGGGAAGAACTCTTATCAACTGATCAGGAATAGTGAATCTGCAAATACGACCCACATACTTCACAAAAATTACATGCAAAGATGCCCCAGGCGGAAATAGCTGAAAAATGTGAGCAAATGAGCCATTCATATAGACTCTTCTAATCACACAGATACAGATCTCTAGACACGCAAAATTGGAAAGAGGGTGTGGCCAATGGTATGTTGCTTACACATACCACTGGCTCACACTGGTTTATGTTCAAAGACGTTCAATGCTTAAGGTTAGCCGCAGCATAAAATCCACTTGTGCAAAAACAGTTAAAAGACCAAAATGGCCCTGAAATAGGCTGAAAATAAATAGAATTATGTCAATCTGAACAGCAAAACCTGAAATCGTGCAAAGCCTGAAAAGTTTCTTGGCATGGGTTATGGGCCGTCTGTTAAATTAGTTTTGCCATCATTTTGAAGAGAAGATTCAGTAGCCTTCTCATAATGCCCATTGCTTCCAATGGAGATTGTTTGTACAGGTATCATGTGATCTTAATATGAAATATTTTTAAAATGCAAGTTTGTAATCAGTAATCTGTCAATTTAGCCATGTTTTATCTCTAACGTTCATACCTTGTCCAAAACCGTCCATTGGAACACATGCATTGGTGGGAACTACTGATATCTCTCTTTCATTTTGTTACAATTTTATAGATTTTATGTTAAGAGTAAGTGACATTTTAAAATGGGCTACAAATAGGCATTAGACCAAGTAATTTTCTTGCATACAAGGTTTTGTATGTCAAACTTTTGTTTTATATGAGTGTCCGTATACCTACATGTAGCTCCTGTCCGGGAAAAAATACCATCTTAAGATCGTCCAGTATGCCGGCCATCCAACCCCGTCCTGACTCTGGCTGACCAGTGCTCACATAAAAGGAAACAGTCAACATTAGAGAAAACACTGGGGATCGCTTCGTCCACCTGCAAAATTTGTGTGTGTGTTTTTTTTTTTTTTTTTTTTTTTTTTTTTTTTTTTTTAATGGTGCTTGTTCTGATCATGTCTATTGTGTTCTCTATTGATATGAAAGCCTGGCAATTTGCAGACACTCCCATTAAGTACCCTGTGGAAACAAACTTGTGGTTTTGATGGTAGAAGCAATAATGCATATTGCAAAGCTCTAATCAATACTGTGCTAATATTTTAATGGTTAACCATTAAAACGCAGTTTTTTTGCTTATAAGACTTGGAATGAAAGGATTTTACGGCTCAAATTCAGGATGACCTGAGAAAAAATATGGCCGTTTCATCTGATATCAAATTGATACTACGTACTCCAGTTAAATCGGAGGGGTCCAAGCGATCGAACGCGCACCTCTAAGCCTTAGAACTTACAATGCCTATTGGGGTGCACTAATTTTTTTGAGGCTCAACCAGTTTAACTTGGTTAATTTCACATGTCTATCAAACTTTCCTTATGTTACATGGGCCTTGTTTTGTGTTTGTGGTAGAACCATGTACAACAGAAATTGCGATTTTTAGACCTGCCTCACAAATTGCAGGTGAAATTGCACACATTTAAGAAACCATTGCCCACTTCATGGCTTATATTCCCAGAAAGTGGATTTTCTTTTTTTTTTTGTATTCCTAATATGACTCACTACCTAGGAATACAAAAATGGAAAATCCACTCTTTTAGAATGGTTTTTCTGGCACCACACCTGAGAACCATTTCATTAAGAGCCCGACTGAAGGAAAGATTGAGTGTAATGCTAGCAGCACCGATGAGCACACAGATGTTTCACATGGCAGCTAATTGCACTTACGACCTTATTGCCCTCACTGACACAATATGATTCTTTTTCTTCAAAAAGTTATGCTTCACTCTTTTCTGCAATTGGGAAATAGTGTTTACTGTTTTTGTACATCTTTGTACCAATTTCTAGTAATGTGCACTAGGACTAAGCAGTGTATGTATTCTTCTCATATGCAGTGAACTCTTAAACACACCATGTACAGAATTTAAACTCATATCAAATTTATGAATCCCATGACAAGCCAAGCAAGTCTGTGTGTTAATATGTGTTATTCACAGGACTTTGTACCCTGAGGTTGAGAGCATAGTGCAGCCAATAATGATACGGCACGCACAACATACCAGTCGCGTCGCCCAAGTCCACAAAAGTACACAGATTCATTTTGCAAGCAGGCACAGGATTTTCATAGCCTCAAACTATTTCAAAGTGGTATACCCAAGCCTATTTTATTTTTCTATTTACACATAAGAGATACATGATATGACAATAAATAAATTGAATATTTAGTCCCTTGAGTTAAACACAAGATTTAGACTTTTTGTTGAACATAATTTACAGTTTGGTTGGCATCACGGGTGTTTTTGAACCAATCCCACAATGCACTGCAATGTGCCTATATGTACTGTACACATGTCCTAACTTAGGGATAACAAATGTTCAAGAAGTTCAAGAACCACAAGAGTGGCGTGAACCAGCAGGGGGGGGTGGGACGACGGGGCACTGCCTGCCCCCCCACCCCCCCCGCCAGCCCCCAATAAACTTACCGTTTGTGAAGTGTCTATGGAGAAAAGGACTCTAATCGCACCCTCAGAAAATGCCCCGCCACCCCTTCTTCCCCCATTTGCAAAGGTCTTGCACCACTGACCACAAGATATTTCATGATGGTGCTAAAAATATACCTAAGTAGTCACTTTGACAAATGTACCTCGCATTTTAGCCCAAAGTCAAGGATTTTTTGGGATTAATATTGAAGTGAAATTTTCCCAAAAACTGGTGCAGTGTGGGATTGATTGATACCCCCTGGTTGGCAGCCAAATTCTATGTTTACATTAAAACAGTTTGGGGTCAAATCTTTATCCAGAGGGAGTTGAATTAAAAAGAACATATATTGGGAGTTGGGTCCACTAGACAGCTTTTAAAGAAGCATTTTGAGAGTAGACATATTTAGGCCTAAAAATAAACTAACCCCATCTACCAATAAGGGTGATTACCATTCCCTTCTAAATTTTTGCTACCCCCCAAAATTAACCCCCTTTTCTTTGGTACCAAATCTACAGGAATTAATGTGTAGCATGTAAATACAAAATTCGGGGATTGGTATATTTTTAAGCAACGACAGACCGCTAAATGGTCACTATCACCCATTTGATATTTTTTGCATCTTCAAAAACAATCATATTTCCATCAGAGTTACATTGTTGTAATTCAAAAAGGATATCAATTTCTTTGAACTGATAGTCTCATTTCACAAAGAGCCGTTTAATCACTACATTCTATTCCCACTATTTTGTCAGATTTGATAATGGGGAAGTTGAAACTTTAAACTTTGCCACCCGTCAAAATGTTTTCATATAAAAAAAAATTGCAAAACACTCATTTGTTTTTTGTTCTCCTCTCTTTTTCTTCTCATGCCAAGTAGAGATTTTAAAATTCAGGAGTGTGAGAGGCCATGGACAAAAAACGAGGGAGAGGGAAAAATGAGGAAAAAAGGAGTAAAAAGGAAGGAGGCCAAAACAAGGCTAAAATCAAGAAAAAGCCTAATATTTTGGCACATAAAAATTTAACAAACAAGGAAGCCTCTTAAATGAGATTTCTCAATTGCCCACATGTGGACTTCATGTTACAACAAATTGTTATCCATGGGGAACAATCAAATTTGGGCAAGGTTTGGATTCCCAGAGTAAATCACAGCAATTTCACCACATTTTTTTAATGAAGAGTGAACTTCAAAATCTGAAGAGAGTGAAACCTAAACTGAATGTCACTGAGACAGGAAATTGAGTACTTCACTCTTAGACTATATTTTTCAAATAGTGAAATGCCAGGTTCAAGAGTATTTCACTCTCGATAATGAGCGAGTTGAAATTGCTTGAAGCATCCAAACAAAATACTCCTGAAGATTTAAGGGGACAACATTTCCAAGGGTTTTTGGGGAATGACTTGTGGCACTTGCTACATTTAAGGGGAAATCCCTTAAATGCAATATCCCCCTTGAAACTAATCCCCTCAGAGCACAGACAACAATGTGAACACAACCAATGTTGGGAAAGTTGAATAACACACAATCCCTTTCATTACGGCCCCCTCCAGTCTTGTATTTTTTCCTGATCACTCCACAGGATTCCCACCCCTTCCCTTCCCCACCCCACAAATCGCCCTTTCAGAATGTTTGACAGCTGGCTTACAGGATGTTTTTTTGACAGGACTTATCTGTCCAGAAGCCCAAATTATGACAGCCAAATGTGAGATTATCAAGTTTGTCACTTTGGTTATCAGGGAGTCGGTGCTTTAAAAACACGAGTGGAAAATATCAAATCAAATACCATGTGCTTATTGTAGCTCCTCCCCTCCCTTCCAAGGTTAGACATATTTGTTGGTGGAAAATGTTTTCCTGTTGTTAAAAACTATGGGGACAGGGGACGGGAATTTTGTGATGTAATGTTGGTCATCCCGAATTTAATTCCTGACTAATCCTTGAGCTTGTCAAAATTAAGGGCTATGAAACTTTTCATTTTTCATATTGTTAAGGGCTATGAAAATTTTCCTAGAGTTATTATTGGGGCATTGGGAGACATATGTTGTCAACAGATTTTGAATGGTAAAAGGGTGACCCTTTAGAAATGACATGCACCTCAAAATGAGCTGAAAAACCACCTGAAAATGGGTGTTTTGAGAGCAGCATGTTCCCATACCCCTTTCTAATGGGAGCTCCCCAGAACCATTTTGGCTGGTACGCCAATTTTGAAGTACACCGCCCTCTACAGAGAGCCTATTTTTGGAGTATAAAGCAAGCATGAATTTCAGAAGTGGTGAAAATTGCATCCTAATAAATTGTCCACAATTTGCTTTTGGGTGCTATAGAGTTAACCGTGGCCCTTCGGTGTTCAAACGACTACACAAATCTGACCCCAAAAAAATTGGTCCAATTCAGAGACTGAGGTGAGAAGTTGCCAAGGTTTTTTCTTAACCAGGACAATAAGTCACTGAAATGTATGGTACAGGCCAGAAAAAGCACTTGAAGTGTACTCTTTAGCCTCGGGGATTAGTCGCCCAATTGAGCTTCTAAATCGTAGGTTAGAGAGATCAAATGAGAGATCACCTAGCCTAAAAAATAAATCCATACAACAAAACAAAGAAAAAATTATTTCAGTTATAAACTCCACTTTTGGTAAACATTCCACATTCCCAATGCAAATTCACCACAAATGTTAAATTAAACCAACACCGTGTTTTGTGGCAATCATTCCCAGCTGGTTCCTCTCTAAGTGGATGCAGGCAGTTTATCCAAGAACATGCATAGCGCTAACTCATCCACAATCCTTGCCTCAATAATGTACTTATTAACACCGAAACATTTTATAGTATTACCATGTATATTACTCACTCCACACTAGAAGTAACACCCTAAAATCCCCCCACTGATGAACCAGCATTGATGACAAAGATAACGACGCATATATTCAACTAGTCATCATCGACCCATTCTGCGCATACATGAACAAAACATTTTAAGGAAAAAAAACACCTACATGTATGCAACAATTTTCACTGGAGTATTACGATAGGTGGTTGACTAGTAATACAAAATCCCCCTCTCTTGAGTTGGCTTTCATTTTTACCTCGCTTCCCACAGAATTTGCCCCCCAGCTAAAAATGCAGATAGAGACTGCGAGAGCCAGAGTCGTGCGAGTCTGAGCCATACGGGGGAAGAGGTTATTGTCGTGTATGCATGCTGGTTGGCTCCAATAGGCTATTGAATGACTCGGGTTCATCGTCCAGCCAGGGCCTGTTGCTTTTTTATGCCATATTAGATCCTTTCTGCCAATTTCTATTTGGAAATGAGCTTCCATTTTGGACGTTTAATCGCGATTCTTTTGACTGGGGGGGTTGTGAGTACACACGGTTAATAAAGAAACTACCAAATTACCGTATCGATTTAATCAAATTATATCTGGTGAGCTGTCAGTACATTACAGGCAATGAGATAACGCTAACTACTCCACAGTCTACAGATATATACCACTAAATATTTGGAATAAAAATGTATATTACATCGTTCCCCTGAACGCTTGTGTCACCTGCCATCGTGGTTTGCTGAATGTTTGACACACAGACACACATATATACACACACACATATTCTTGTGAACCCCAGCAAATGCAGACTTACGAGTTTATACCAATAGAACACAGACATCTTTATATGAAGACAAATGTTTTTAACAGATAAACAAAATTGGCATCAAATTTCATAATTAAAAATAAAGTTAATTTCTCTGATGTCACGAAAAGTTTGTATTGTAGTTTGAATTTTTCTTATCCAACCGGGGACATTCAGTAGTTCGACATAGTTTGGCCATAGTGGTTGCTATAGAAAGCAGTAATTCAGAATGGCATCAACCATGCACACGCTACACTCCAATTTACACACCAACCGGAATATATACCGTCAAATTGCGGACATCAAAGAAAATGGAAGAGTTAGGCATAGTTTGGCCGTAGCGGTCTCTATTTATTCAGAATGATATCAACCATGCACACAATACACTGTAACTTATACACTGACCAGAATGTATCGCAGACGTCAAAGTGGAAGAATTGGACAGTGCATTATCAATACAAGCCGAATAAGAAAGATTCTAACCGCAGCGCAGATGTCCCCATTTCCCGTGCCGTGCGTCCACGGTTAGTGCTTTCTCATATGTGCATGTCCGCGGTTACTGGTGCTTACAAACCCACACACACACATACATGTATGTACACATACATGTACACACACACACACACAGACAAACACTCAGATCATACTGCCATAAGGTCTTTCCGATTATATCAAACAACCTAAAAAACGCCTTTTTGCATTGGCCTTATAAGACCACCTATAAAAGGTAGTACTAGTCTCAAAAAAAAGATAAAAGGGTCCTCTTATTTTATTTAGAGAAAAAAGTAAACCATACAAGTTGCTGCATATCCGAAAAATCTTTCCTGAAGGACAAATATTGACCGAGTTATGGCCGATTGAAAATTTGTACCACTCATTTTATGCATGGATTGTTACTGTTTTAGTTGTGTTTAGACAATACACATTCTTTTTGCGACAAAAAGTCAGTTCTGATATTGAAAAGTTTAGTTTCAGTTATTAGAAATTTCAATATCTTTCTGCATTCTTCTTTACTGCGCTGCGCAGAGTTTCTAAAATACTTCGGGCATAAATACATATACCAGCATTCTTACCATGGAAGACGCACATACAATGTAACATATTTATATGTAGGCAGGTTCAAATGATAGTCAATTTTTGGGGTTAAGTTATGGGGACGAGGCTGTGGATCATGAAAAAGCCTCTAAACAATCTTGCCTTTGAAATCATGTCACAAAATGTACAAAACTCAATAACATGCTTTTTGCAACAAAATTTACCCACTTACTTAACATTTGGGTACTTAAAGTGCAACAAGAGATTTTAAAAAACGGGCGTTCCTAAAAAAACGTGAAAATTCCGATTTTTGTACTGGTGTAAAGCTTTCTATCCAAATATCCCATTTGAAAGTATTAAGCTGAGAACTGTTCGTGTACAAACATTGTTAAATTTATATAATTTCCTATAGGAGCCAAAAGGAAATTCAGCCTGTTTTCTATTGAAATATAAGCATCACCCATCTATCAAGTGTCTAATCTACATATATGAAATCACTACATATCACAGAAAATATGGATGACTTAAAATCTCTTTGTACCTTTGAATCCATTTCTATACTAGAATTCCTGTTAGGTGCAAGATGGAGAAAGAGCTTGCACAAATCGGTTCCTTTTTTAAAAAAGAATAAAAACATTCCTTATGTATATAAAGACTGAATCCATTCAGAAAAACATGGCACATACTGTTACTAATGTAGTCAGCATTATGGCCATTTTCAATGACTCGGGATGAAAGTGTTGAATGAATGCAATTTTAGGAGATCACCAGGAGGAGGGGGGGACTTTGCCTCTCTTCAAAAGTAGTTTTCACTTTGGAAGAATATACTCAGAACTTATAACCAATACAGGAAAAACAAAATGATGGCTGTATATTACTGTCAAATTCGGATGCTCAAATGCCTGTTATTTAACATGCTCACCTCCCCCACTGAAACACTTATAATCCCTGATCCAATTCATGAATCGCAGGAGCATACAGAAAAAGGCCCGATTCCACACTGCACTATTGAAATGTAGCCCCAGCACAAGTCTTTTGAGGGGTGTATAATTTATTAAGTGTGTTAGAGCAAGGATACCATCATACAAAAGCGGAGTGCAGCGTGCCAGATCTCCTCACCTAAACCAACTGTCAACTCGTCCAACAGGAATTCCTCGACACTCAATTAACTGTCAATCAGCAATAAGAATGGTTTGACAACTAATTGAGATTAATAATTAATGAGCAATTAATGTTCCTCATTGGCGCTTCACTCATTCTAGCACTCGTGCACACTACCAAACATAATGAGGGATGGGGAAAATGCGAGGAATTGTTCCTGCACTGCACATGGAAGGCTGGATAGGAACTGGCAACCCAGTGAATTGGTGGGTGTGGTGCTGACGCGCGTTGTGTGTTTGACGATTTGAGAAACCTTGCGGCTTCAGCGACAAGACGGAAGGACAGGTGAATATTGGAATAGGCATGGAAAGATTGTGGTAGAGTCGGGGGTATCTACCCAGGAGTCATTAATATGAAAGGGCTTAAGTAGAGGCATTTGGATTTGAAGCGATAAAAACAGCCAGCCGTTCGACAAAGGATTCCGAAACCAACTGCGAGAACGTGGACAGTGAGGACTTGAGACATTCAACTGTTCTTAAGTCAAGGCCTCAAAAATGGCGAGTTTGACGAATAAAGAGGTATGAACCAAAATGAAAAGGAAATTGTGTGTGTTTAGAGGACATTTGGATGAATTAAGAAAATGATCAATACTATTCCTCGTGGAGGTATGGTTTAGGGACTTATTTTTGAGGAATGGGCGATTATGGGACCACATGCTTTAGGTCTTAGAGATGGGAGTTCCCGTTTAATTTCCTATCCGGTTACACGGTCTGATTTCGTTCGTTTAAACGTTTACCCGGTCATAACAAGTTAACGAATGCTCCGAATTGGCGATCCACGCAAATGCAATTCTTGCCAACCATAAAACGTTCGTAATCGGGTTAACCGGCTTGCATTCGATATAATATCATTTTGAACCATTAAAATTGTGTTTGTACTTCCTATGTTATGTTTTAATCCAAAAAAAGCAGTTGAAACTTGAATATCCAAAGATCTCAAACGACGAATCAATTGGTGGAGCTTCAATTGCCTGTATGTTACTTTTTTGTAGATCCCTCGTAATTGAAGCACCAACATAAGTGGGGCCTGTTATGCGGGTTGATATGCCGAAGTTCGCGCCACTCCCGTACAAAGGAATTTGGTAAACGCGGGGATTTCCACGGTTCCGTAAAGTCGGAAACCATTTCTAAAGAAGCATTGGAACTGTTCACGTTATTTTTCACTGACGGCGGGTAATTTTGGTGAAAATTGACTTAAGCAATTAACATAATACTGAAAATATGTAGTTCGGGTTTGCTGGCGTGTAAACGTGTAGTGAAAATTTTAAACGGGTAGTGAGCCTTCGGTTCGTGTAAACGTTTAAATGTTTACACGTCACAGCACTATTTAGTCTTCAACACATCCTTTTCTAACCAAACCTTTTTTCCTTGAATAAACTCAGCATCACTGGATACCAAGTTTTTACACCTTTTTTTATTTTTTTTTTTTTTGGAAAATTCTTTTGCCTTGCCTTGTTTTCCCTACACCACACAGCACCCATTCCTCTCTGCACAACCACCCCCAAAAAAATGGTAACCTCCATCCATTTTTTAAAAAATACACGTCGCGGTTCTCGAACCGCTAAATCCCCTGGGGAGGGTTTAAAATTTTTAAATATCAGCTGCAAATTCCCCCCTTAAACCCAAAAATCCCCTTAAAACCCCAACAAAACTCCCTTAAACCTGGGCAACACCCCCTTAACTCGTCAACCCACCTTACACCCCCCCAACAATCCCCCTAAGTCCAGACAACCCCCTTAAACCATGGGACAACCCCCTTATACCCAGACAACCCACCTTAAACCCCAACAAGCCCCTTAAACCCAAAAACTCCCCCAAACCCCCCACCCAACAAACCCCCTTAAAGCTGACAACCCCCTTAAACTGGACAACCCCCTTAAACCCGGACAACCCCTTCAACTGGAAAACCCCCCTTATACTCGTGCAACCCACCTTAAACCACAAACAAGCCCCTTAAACCCGGACACCCCTTAAACCCGGACAACCAACCTTAACCCCAACAATCCCCCCTTAAGTCCGATCCAGACAACCCCCTTAAACCCAGACACCACCTTTAAACCACGAACCCACTTAAACCCAACACATCCCTTAAACCCACAACCCCCTAAGATGGACAACCCTAACCCGGACAACCCCCCTAAAACCCGGACAACCCCCCTAAACTGGACAACCCCCTTAAACTCGTGCAACCCAACCTTAAACACAACAAGACCCCTAAGCCCAGGACCAACCCCCCCCCCTTAAACCCGGGACAAACCACCGTAAACCCCAACAATCCCTTAAGTCGAGACAAACCCCCTTAAACCCCGGCCAACCCCCTTAAAACCAGACAACCACCTTAAACCCCAACAATACCCTTAAAACCCAACCACCCCCTTAAAGCTGGGACAACCCCCTTAAACACGGACAACCCACCTTAACCCGGACAACCCACCTTAAACCTAATCAGGGCGGGGCGAGAGTACATGATTCCCAACCCCTCCATCAAGTTCATCAAAATCGCTTAGGGGATCTTAAGATAGTGTGTTCACAAGTTTTTTTGGGTGATAAAATACCCCAAATTTAGCCCATAATATGCAAATTAGCGATTTAATTGAATATCAGGCGCCACCAAACCTAATCAGCGCGAGAGTACATGCTTCCCCACCCCTCCACCAAGATCCATCAAAAATGGACGTATGGATCTTTTCACAAGCTTTTTGGGTAAAAATACCCCATATTAAATCATTAATGTATGCAAATTAGCGCTACTCAATTTAGCATATGCCACGCCCATAATCTATCAGATGAATGGCATGGCAGTCTGATCCCACCCACCAAGTACATCACCATAACCTACCCTTAGGGGTCTCCTTGTTATCGCGTTCACAAGCTTGGGTTGGAAAATACCCCAAATTAAACTCATTAATTATCAAATGAGGTACCTAATTAGCATAGGCACGCCCATAATCTATCAGATGAAGGGCTGGCAGTCCGATCCCATCCACCAATGTTACATCACCATAAACCCTTATGGGTCTCATGTTATCGCGTTCAAAAGATTGTGTGGACGCCGGCCGACGCCTTGACTGATAGCATAATCCCCCTTCTGCTTTTCAAAGCCGGGGGATTAAAAACAAAATCCTGGATACTCGCCCCTCATACCTCTATTTTAAAGGAATGAAACAAATTAAAGTTGGAAAAGCAATGAAAAAAACTCTAAATTAGGGAAAGGTGAGATTTTCAGTTGCGTCTGAAAAGTGTCACCATTGTCTTGGTTACGGACTCAAAGTGTAATGCCAAATCACATTATGTACAATGCCATGTAGCTTTCCTGGCACATGTAAGTACCAAAGCAGAGCTAAACATGTAAATTCATTTCCAGTGGTTTTGATTTTTCCTTTGAACAATTAACTTCTACCCACACCCCCCCTCCCCCCCCCTATGAATGTAGTGACAAAATGGTATTATCTGGCCAAAATATCAAAAATTTGGACTACCAATATAATGAAACTGTATAATTTTGGTTTCCCTAAATTGTTTTGCTGAACCAGCAAGCTGTTAGATGTACATAACTTGCTTTGAAGATTCTTTACGAAGAATCGCAAAGCCATATGGTTCCTTTGAGTTCAAGAAGGTCTAAGTGCTATGCTGGCCATTTGTTCAAATTCCCACTGATCATATTATGCCAAGTCTTCAATGCTCTTGAAATGGTGTACAGTTTTCACCGGAAGAACCCTTTCAAGATACTGAAGGCAATGTTGTCCTAATTTTTGATAAGTTAGTCCCCTGTAGTTTTTCTTTGGTTATGTGCATTTTAAAATGGAATAAGATGCTTTTGCAGAGATGCAACCGGAGTAATCCCATTTTCTGAATCAAATGACAACCACCCGCAAGGCCCAATTTTATAGCGTAGCATCCGGTGAAGCTGCAGGGAACGTATTTCCTACAACATTTTAAGGGTACAAGACCCCTTCGCAAAAATAAATTGGTACTTAAAACTTGGGTTTGTTGATGCAGTTCTACCTTTATCATGAACAAATTTTTTGACTCACTAGACAGATAAGTACACACCAGACGTTTTTAATAAATTCGTTAAAATCCATGTTTACATTTGAGCAGAGTGCCAATTTCACTTTGTCCAAAACATTTTAGAATCCCAAAGATTACATCTATAATTTAGTTTATCCCCCATTGCAATATCGCTGCAGCAAATGATTCATTTTATCAAAGCACTGTAGTGCAACCGCCCGGAACGGTGCACTGCCACCCTGTAATAATTGAACAGCTACTAACTCAAAGCCTTGTAGTGAGGAAGTCATGATGTAGCTGCCATGGGGCATGTGTCAGTGGTTCACTGTGCCCTAGAAAAATAATTGGCAAAGAGAGAAAAAACTATGCTGTATTGCGCTGCTTTTCATTAATTTTTTACAAGATGAGTAATTGCATGGTTCATCACACCTTTCTCTTATTATTTGAATAGTATCAATCTACTGTACCTGCAGGGGGTGAGTGTGATGTTGTAATATTTTAAAATTAAATATTTGAAATGGATCTTGTCATATGATGTGGAAATCAAGTATTGCTTTACACTCCACTGCTGGCGACGGAGGGGAGAAAGCAGATCTGAAAGTCTATTTCATAGTTAATTTTACTGACTTTTCAAAAACACATGGTAACGTTATTTTGAAGCTAACACTTGCTGATAACCTTTCATTTTCAAGGTCTGTGCATGTTATTAGCTTTGATCATGTTGTAGTTGTCATTTGCTAATTAGTATTAGCTTAAAACCATCACTTGTGGATTAGCCTAATCATTTTACTTTTTGGATTGAATTTTTAATCATCTTTGAGACATCTTTACATTATTTCTTAAAGATGCATTTTGCAAAAATGCACTTAAAGGGGAATGGCACTATTTCAGGGGTGTCCAACCTGCGGCACACAAGTGCACACATGGTAAAAATGCTGATCATCCCTATATTACACCTGGTCTTAGTTGCAATAATAGATCCAATAAATTGGTATGGATGATTATTTTTGTGGCCCACAATAGTTTTGGGTTCAACCAATGCATCCCATGCATCAAAATGGTTGGACACCCCCTGCCTTGTGTAATTATACAAAGTTTTCATCTTGATTGAATAACACCAAAACCCTGCATGAAAAGTTTCGCACCGACATTTCAATCCCTTTCGATGTGAGAGCTAAAACATGATTTTAAAAGCCCCATAGAGTACTGTATAAAATGAATATTGGTCAACCAAAATGGGGCACATTTTCACCCATAGGCCCCCCCCCCAAAATTGTTGTGTTGCCCTCCGTGACCGACCCAAAATCCTGAAATCTCCGGTCAGTATTTTTTTTAGTCTTGAGCAGAGTTTGTCTATTTTACCTGTTTTCCGGTTGATAAATGTGTAACAAAGCCAACCAATCTTATCCTTATATCAGCTTTATTGGAAGAGATAGCTGTCGCAAAAAGCAAAAAGTCCAATTTGTTAATTTGCTTTGACCATTTTTGACTCATTCTTGCTTGATCATGGGGGGGTCACACGCAGTTGACACCGAGTCGCACTTCTGCCGAGGATTAGGTAACTGATGGCATTCTATCATTCCTGCACACCTCGGAGGGCAAGGCATGGCTACCTATGATAATCAGTTCCAAGATTTCTACTACCTGGTAAAGTTATCCGAGGATTGCATGTTTGCTAGAAACTGATGATATCGAATCATCTGAGAAATAGCACTGGAAACAGTAGCCCAAAGTCTGAACTCAGAGGGTGTTTTGAATCAATCCCATGATGCATAGCAATATGCCTATACTGTACTGTACTAAACACATGCCAGTACTTAGGAATAAAAAGTGTTCCAAAAGTTTAAGAACCACAAGACAATTTCATGATTATGCAAAAAATTCCCTAAGTACTAATGCTTTGTGGGCTAAAATGAGCATATAAGTCAGGGTTTTCATGTGTAAGAATAGGATTTTTATGGGATCACATGACCCTATTGTGGTGAAATTTCCCAAAACTGGTGCATTGTGGGATTGACTCAATACACCCTCTGGTCTGAACTCTAACTGCCTTTGAAATAAAGTTAAAACCCTAGGCCTTGAGTTGAAAATAGATCTGTTTTGTGAACTGGTAGAGTAAATAATTTAATTGTTCTTGATGGTAGATGAAGATTCTGGTAACCATAAACAAATTCAATTATACACGCTTTTATCATCACAGTGAAACATAATTCAGCTAAATTCTGCCAAAATGCCAAACAGAATTCTGCCAAATTATTCTGCCGATATATACAGGGATTTTCAGTGGTACCAAATATCACATTTGATAGCAAGTTGCAGAGTCTAGGTTAAAAGATCCGATTGTACATGTACCACTTTGAAGGAAAAATGACGAGTTCCATTGTACCCCTTCAAAGTTCTATGTAATAAATTATTTTTTATTTTTGGCCTTGGGGTTAGGGGTTTTGTTAGTGTAGGCCATAAATAAATATAATTTGTTTCATGTAGAAATTTAAAGGGGGTGCATATGGAACTCTTTCCGGAAAAATGCAGCATTCACCAAACGCACGTGTCATCTGTCACCTTAGTTTGAATGGGGACAAAGGTTACCAAGGTCACACAAGGTCACATGTGGGAAAACTACCCTAGCACCATTGTGTCCAGGTGTCATGGAAATTGACTAAGTTGATCACCATGCGACCAATTGTTTATGGTTGTTAACATTGGGTCACCATTTTTTGACCTTACTGACAACATTTTTTTTGGGTCCCCATTTTGACCTTACAGACAGACACACACAGATACACACACAGACACAGAGACAGACACACTACCAAAGCAATCCCTACATGTATGTGCCTTCTTGCAAATGACACCAAAAATGACCCAAATAAACCAAAAAAACCTACTTAGCCATCTTACATCACAATATTTGATAATACAGGTGTAGAATTCCTTTCTCGGTTATGTATATTCAGCTCATCATTACTGTCAACTATTTTGCTTCAACTTCACATTCACCATCCTCTATAACAAAAATGGACAATTATGCAAGGAATTCTTCTATAAAGTACTTAATCCTGCAAAACAGAACAGAAATTCCATGATGGAAAGATCAGGAATTTCAAGTGGTATCTGCAATGATACACTGGGGATGTTGGTACTTATGTGTAGACCTTAGTGCTTGATTTGCAATTCTTTACTGGATACAATCAGGACATTGTTGCAGTGAAATTAAAGGTCATTGAGGTGCAAGATCAAATTAAATTTTGCTTGCTTCAAAAGATCTACATCATGTTCCAGGATGAACTTGCCCCGCCCAAAGCCTTGTTGCACGTCACAATATAGGCTGCCAAAAAAAGATTGTCTGTACGGTACATCTTTGACTGTATGTAGCGACTGGTTCGAATTTCACCCTCATCCCACGTACAGTCATTTCATTTTCTCCATTTCACCAGACCACCCTACTTCTCGATGCTCTACAAAAATCCTAAACCACCTTTTCTGAAAAACTCTACTAGGCCTGAAACCACCTTTTCTGTCTAAACGGGCATGCTGCTTTACCACCCAATTCACCTGAGCAAACCTATCAGAATCCATAAGACCACTACCCCATTGAAACCTTATTATACACACTATTAACCGTTTTTTGGGTGTGTGCAGTATTCATGAGCTGAGTGATGAAGAGATGGTGAATACCCCATCACTAATACTGAAAAATTTATGCCAGAAATTATGCAGCGGGCACATCTACTCATCAGCAGTATTACTCAGCACTGGAATAAAAAAAAAGGAGAACTACTTGGGCCAACTCCACACGCTTGCCAAGCGCTTCTTGCCTTACTTACCAAGAAAGGAGGGTGATGACACCGCGAAGGCAAATTCTGCCGGTGTGTGCGGACTCAAACCAAACCCAAGTTGGGGCCCTAATGGAAGTTCTTCTCTCTCCAATCTGGCTAATGATCTGGGTCACAGAGCTGAATCCCCACGGCGAGTGGGAGTCAAAACCATTCGCCGGTGCAAGTGAAGACCTCCTTAAGCTGCTGCAAAAACTACAGTGTGTTAAAAAAAAATTACCAATGCTTCAGTCAAATTTCATTCCTCTCCTCTTTTTAAAATAAAATTAATCAAATTATGGTAAACAGCCCCAAATAATCAACGAGAGGTAAATTTGTAATGCGGAAAAGAATGCAATTATTGTGCTTACAGAGATAAAATATTTCAGGTATCCTTAAGTAGTCTTTGTCAAAGACCTCGGTTTTATAAAGTCCGTAGGGTGGGGCGGGGGGGACTGCAGAGAGGTTAGCAAGTTTGGGGGGTGGTACACTTTAGTGACCTTTTCCACTTTCTTTTCTGTAGTATCCGGTAGTTTATCTTACCATTAGAGTAATACAGTAACAAGGTCTGTAAAACAGACTACCTTAAATGAAGCGTCTTATTTTCTGGGGCACACTATATTGCTTACTTGCTGCTACTACGTCAGGTGGGTAGTGTAATTCCATAAATGCTGTGTCCACACACGATTTGTTCGCTTACCTATAACAGAAACATTGCCGCATAAAAGCATATTATTTTTGCACGATAAACCCGCGTCACCCCAGAACAATGGGGAATTCCTGCCACCAGCTTCCCATGAAAGGCATTCGGTTGCATTAGCTAACCTACTCCAGTGGGGGCTGGACCTGGCCACATCCCACGCACAAATCTTGAGGACTGGTGTGTACGCAAAGATTTGCAGCAGAGAAAGGGCTGGTTAACAAGCTCATCAATATATTGCAACTGCCTTTTTTTTTCTCTCCGTAATGTCGAAATCACCCATTCATCTCTGGGTGTACTCCGAACACTATTAATGCCTAATTCACATCTCTGGCAGGTGTTTGTCCTCCGGCACTCTACTGGAAGAAGAATTGCAAAATGCCGATGTATTACTTAAGGGGTGACGGCACGGCCGCATCGCGCGAGAGATGATGAGCACGGGCCTTGGGGGGCTGGCTATGGGGGGGTACGGGTAGTAATAGTAAGTAAGGTAGAATTGGTAAATAGGCTGGGACGGGACAAATGCATTAATTTGAAATTAGTGTGCGTTTGCATGGAGCATGGAAGGCCGGGGGGGGAAGTGGATTTGCGTGTGCGCAACAGGCTTTTGGGAAAGTTAACATAACAGTTTGAATAGTTCCATCAATTTTTTAACCGCCTTCAAGTGACTGAAGCACAGCACAATAATTCTGACACTCGCAGCTTTTTGAATTACAATCGTTCAGAATCATTAAGGCTTGATGCATGAATATCAAATGAAATCCTTTTTATCCCAACTTTGAAATCATAGCCGATTAGCCCAGTTCTGCTAGTCAGGAATGTGGAGAAAAATGCCTAATGGCTGATAACATTTCGTTGATATTCTAGGGCCAGGAAAAGCTACCACTCGTTCACACCAGTGGTAATAAAGAAGACCTTTCAGATCCCATAGCAATTTGATACAACAGTAACCAAAACCCTCAAACTCAAAGGAATTTCTCAAAAAATATGTGTTTGGCGCCCACAACAAAAATTGACAAAATTGGGCTCATTGCATTAGAGTTATGCCGCCCAAAGGCAATACGCCCATACTTATGATTGCAGGTCTTGCTGAGATGACGTACTCATCTTCTTAAAGGGACATAATTGACATAAAAAAAAGGACATAATGAAAAAAGGACCCTTACTGAAATCACTTCCACAAGTTTGAAAACAATTTGGATGTTTACATTCCCGTAAAAACAGTAAAAACAGGAGAGTTCGGGGGGGGGGCGGGATGGGGGGGATGGGACGGTGGCAGAGTTTTGTGGCAATTCTGGAACAGAAAAGCAAGGGTGTTCACATCCTGACAGAATTTACAGTGTATCCAGCATGTTTTGCGACACAATTCAAAAGCATTAGACCAGGATCAGGCATTGTTTGTACTTTAGGCTTGTTAGTTAGTAAGATATTGGATTGGCAAGTGAAAGATGGGATGGATTAGCCAGGATTAGCACATAAATACAATAGCAATGGTCTGTGAGCTGATGACAACATGCTTTCGGAGTTTGTTAATGTGACCCACTTTTACAAACCCAGGAACAACGTTGCAGGGGACAACCACCCACTTTTGCAATAACAGTTGTTGTGAATACCAGTTAATCAAATCGATCAGTTTTTTAATAACTTATTGCATGCCTAGCTATTTAAATTCACCCCAAACCAAAGCGAAAGGTTAGTAGCCCTAACGAAGTCCGAATTTACGTTAGTCCGAAAAGATTTTCATGGGATTATCACTTACCATTGTTTAGGTGCTGTAAACGTATGTGCAAATTAGAAGTTTTTAAGATTTTAGAGGAAATAGATGATGCATTGTGTACACTAAATAAATTGACAAATTCATAAAATTTATTTTTCAGTTAAAGAGGAAAAATAACAGAAAAAAACAAAAAACAAATTTGGAAAGTTTAGAAAACAAAATAACACATAAGCATTGGTTTGGGGAAAAAAGTTAAGGACATTGACTTTTAACAATCTCGCAATTGTTTTAAAATTTAATTATTACTGCATGTCCAGATTAATTTACAATACTTAATATCCACAATTGCCTGTTCAAAAATCGATAGTCCTTCGTCTTGTTGTCAACAATTGTTAAGTGCAGAGTCCGCCTTCGGACTTAAACAAATTCGGACTCGGTAGGAATGCAACTAAAGGCACATGCCACTATGTTCGCCATTCCAGGTCTTTGTGACTTCAAGTAAAGAATAATTCCAGAGATGCAAAAGCATGTGGGATACAGCATTTGTCAGACATAAAATCCATCACTTGGCTGTGGATTGATGTGTTTGTAAAGGGGGGTCACAAATGCTGGCAGTAATGTCAGGCTCTTTGTTCAAGAAAATTGCCACAAAAAACTGCCACCTCCCCCCTGGAACTCTTCCAGGTTTTACTGTTTTTACAGAATGTAAACATCGAAATTGTTTTCAAAATCGTTGAAGTGATTTCAGTAAGGGTCATGTTTCATTTATGTCAATTTGTTCATGCTATTATGTCCCTTTAAGTGAATGAATACAAGAACTTAATATGAATATGAATTCCATGTTTCCTATAAAAAGTAAAATTTAAAGCAGCCGTACTGGATTTATAGATTTTTTCCCGAGAAAGATACTCTTTGTGATAGTCTAGTAATTACAAAAACTAAATACTGTAAAAAGTTAGTTGTTTTGCTCAAGTTAAATGTGTAGTTGAAATTTTAAAACAAAAAACAAAAAACCGGTGGAGTAGCGTTATTTCAGTTCTTGACACGTGCAAACGTTGACACATCCAGCACTAGAATTGGTACCAGTTTGGTATGTAATATACTTACGTGTACCATCCCAAGTGTGATTATGCGCCCACATTGGAATTCGTCCCACTCTCCCAAAAGCAAATGAAAAATGCAAAAAAAAACAGGTATTTGTATTTTTTCAGCTTTTTTATCAGTCTCTCTACCTCACTCGCAAGATCCTATCATATTTAAAATATGAAACACTGATGATCTATGAAATGTAATATCAACCAATTTTTTCTTACTACCGGTTCGCTCCGTTCCACACCCTCCCTTCAGAATCCAGATTTATGCAGCATTTGCAATGATACATGGAGGTGCTGTCAAGACTAGACCATTAATAATAATTTAGCAGCAATTTTTGGACGAGATCCCTCATTAACAATACATGATTTTCTTCTAAAGCCTTATCGCCTGATAGCCGGTGATTTTGATGCTGTCTTCCGAAAGTGCTTAAACCCGTCTAGCGGTAATCATCATTACCAGTTGCAACATCTTCCCCATTGGAGGACTATCGATAATTACAACGAAGGGGAATTGGCAACAATTTTAGGTGAGAACATACTGTTGTCTTCCTTGCACTTGCTCAATTCATATTCACTTTTTTCCTTCAAATAAAACTTGGTGGTTCCCCTTTTTCCCGAAAATTTGTTTACGGCCTTTCTTACATGTAGATTCGCCCATCTCTCCTACTACTACTAACCAAAGTTTTAAATCCGGTTTTATCCCGTCAACGGGGTGGCCGGATTCACCTCACATTTGCAGCAACCGCCCTCGACTCTTCCTTCCATTTCACCCTATTCAATCCATCCCCATCTCCTCAACCCTACCCTCCTACTCTCCCTCCTCCTCTTGTTTCTTCCGTGTCTTCTTTGACTCCCCACTCCTCCTCAAACACCCACCTCGAACTCAAAAGCCCTTCTTAACACCTGCTCATCATCCTTCCTCACCACATGCCATACCAACGAACACTATTCTCCTGATCGCCAACCGTCCCACCGCCTCGGTCCAAACCCACATCTTCAACCCCCCAATCATTCCTCATTGTCTTCGATCATCCTCCTGTCCATCAACGTCACACCACACATCGCTCATCATTGCTTAATTTGTCGCCTCCTCAAAATCCCCATCTCCTTTTCACTCAGACACCACGTCTCACTTCCATAGGCATCACTGATCTCACACACTTATATCCCATTCCCTTTCATCTTCAAGGCTATCTTTTCCGCTTGTCAATCACACTCCCCACATTCCCTAGACGTCACGCACCCATCCCTCTCTCTCGCTGTCACAGCCACCTCCCCCCCACCACCCCCCACTAACCGTATCCCCTAGGTATGTGAACCCTTCACTGCCTCACTCATCACATAACTTTTTCCATCCTCCTGTTTTCCCCATCCGCCTCCCCTTCTCCACTTCTACACACACTAAAATTAGTTCCTCAAGCCCATAATTGTAACAGAACATGCCAATTAGTTGCAATGGAACTTCCACAATGGTGGTGCTAGGGAGATTTTCTGTCCCCCCCCCAGATTTTGGGCAGAAAAATCAGATATTTTGGGGCCAAAAATTGGTTAAGATCTCTGACTTTTTGATATTTTCCCCCCAAAAAAATTCACTTGCCCATCCCCCAACAAAAAAAAAAGAAATCTGGCACCGCCACTGAACTTGCATGCTATTTTAAGCCACTCAGCAACATGCAATAATGTACATGGGTGGCTTAAGGCCCATTCCATGTCAAAACATTCGAGATGTGCCACAGCAGCACGTCATGGATTTTTTGTTTTACGTGTCTCCGGTGTAGACATGAATGAGATATGAAAATCCGGAAATTTTGAGCATCATAGTCCATTTGTTTCCCGGTTAGAGATAAATTGGAAGTTTAGGGGGGGTCACATCAAAAGTGCCGGCATATTGTGAAAGACTATGTGAGAGGGTCACAGATTAGTAAGGGAGCCCTCCACAATTTTGAAAATCACTATCTAGAGTTAATATTTGGTGTAGAAGTCAAATCTGGCATTCATGAAGGTTTCCAAATAGGGGGGTTAACTTTAGAGTGTAATGATGTATAAATATGTGCCTTTGTCATTAGGGCAGGTCTGGGGGGGGTCATAACTCCAATAAGTAAGAACATTTTTATTGTCCATCTTTGGTCAATCAGAGTTGTTACATAGTAGAACTTTAAACCAATACAATTATGGAATCATTAGAAAAAGTAATAAGTGACGGGTGTAAAGATCTGAAATGGTATAATAAATTGTACTTTTTGACACATTTGACCCCCCTGAAACCCAATGTTGACATTCGTCACCACCACCCTCTCAGATTATGTTGAAGATTATCATTAAACAACTTCCTTGAAAGAACTAGCTGGGTCTTTATTTTTGCAACAAAAAATACACCTCAAAGTACCACACAAGGTATACGTGACCACAGAGGTCATTGTACATGCACAGTGTATATCACCATACTGTCTATGGGGGGGATATCAGCAAAAGTGTCTTGGCTGAAACACAATGAAGGACAATCAAGACACCAAGCTGGTTCTTTCAAGAATAGTTCTTTGCTGATGTATCTCAACATATTCTGAAGAGAGGGGTGATGTCGTATGTCAACATTTTGATTTCATTTAAAAAAAAAAAAAAAAAAAATGCAAAATTGGGATTTTTCCATAAGCTGTAACTCACTTAATACTTACATAATGTGATTACTATTGTACTGATAGAAAGTCCTGGAGTGTGACTAAAGAGTAACAAGAAAATGGGACATCAAAAATATTGTTACTGATTGAGTTCTGACCCCCCCCCCCCCAACTGGTCCCAGATGATGAAAGATATTGCCTTTTTATACCGAAAATAACTTTAAGAGTAAAGGAAGATATCACATTTTTGATGCCAGATTTGAATTTACACCAAAAACATTTCACCAGATAGTGATTTCAAAGTTGGGGAGGGTTTCAATCCAAATTTATGCGCCATCTCAAATTGTCTTTTCATTCAGCACGCATTTTTGATGGTGAATTTCTGACATGCTCCTGCGGGGAAAACGGAACGTGGTATGAAGCTCCACAAATTTAGGATTTTCATTTCTCATCAATTATCTATCATCACACAAAAAGAAAAAATCCATGACATGCGGTTACGGTGCCACATCTCGAGTGTTGACAGGAATAGCCACGTAAATATTTGGAGCTATTGATTATGAATCCGTATTGTTCCTAATAAACGCCCCGGGGGCGGCGGTGCAATTTTCAAAAGGGGGGGGGGGCGTTTCTTACGTCAAAATGGAAAGTCAAAAATCCCGCAAAATTTACCTTACACACTGTTTTTGCACTGATTCCCACTAATACAAACGAACAAGCAGGCGGACGCTGTTTTAGCACCTCCCAAGGTCAAGGTTTAATACTAATGAACACGATTATGATACGGATTAGTTACGCCAGTCCCTACCATTAAATATGGGAGTTAGGTAAGCGTAACTAATTATTGAATTGTTTTATCAAAAACAATTGTAGGGGGCGTTCGTTTATATCAGAGCAGGGGCGTTTATTAGGAATAACACGGGTACATCACTTAGCCATCAGAATGAAGAAAGGCAGATTCGTGCTCAGGTTAAGCAATTGGTACAGTAATGGCATTAGGATGGGGCCGGGACATTTAAAAGTGCAACTGTTTCTATGACCGCAAATTTTTCGATCTTTGTTCTTGAGATAAGCAGGAAGGAATTACAGAGGGGCTTATTAGGGTTTGTTACCCCACTACGAAAAAGAAAAGAGTTTAACTTTAACCAGCTAAACTTAACTTAGTATGGACCCTCTATATCACTGCTAGGTACAGTACTGTAAGTAGTATTCTCAAATCGTGGGTACTTTTCAATAGGGTGACCAATTAATTATGGGTCAAACTGTTAAAATGCCCAATCAAGTTGAAATGTTAGGTAAGCCATATTGTCCAACTAGTCATAAGGATTCCAAATAGTATGTTGGACCCACTTAGACCATTGGTGTTGGAGTTATAGCGTAAATGACTTACAATGGCCAAAAAGGGTCAATCTCAATTGGTACATGGGTCAACATGAAAAGTTAATCTGATTCTTTTAAAATTTTGCAACTTATGCACCTGAGGACAGAGGACTCCCAAAAAGTATAGTTTCGATTACGGTATGTTAAATATTTACTACAGAGGTTGAGGGGTGGTCTGGTTGTGTTTTTATTAGGTAACGGTCAAAGAAGGTCAAGCAATTTGATTATGTTGCCCTATGGCCCTATTTTGTTGCATTGCATTGCAGAAGATACTACAAATATCCGTTATTTTGACACATGTAAGCTAGAGTGAATAACCTAAAACAAGGCGAAACTCGGATTTACGCGAGCGTAAAATATGTCCCCAACAGAAGGTCGCAAACACTAACATTCAATAAATGCAACTACCAATGTAGGTTACAATATCAACCCCACACGTCCCCACTCCCCAAAAAACCCCACCCATCCAACTGTCTCCCTCCCCCGACACCCCAACCCCTCCCTCCCTCCATCCCCTCCGACATGAACCCCACCCATCCCCCTCCAAAAACCTTAACCCTCCCCACCACCCCACCTGTCCCCCTCTTCCGGTACCCCACACCCCCTCCGAGCCAAGAAACACACCCTCCCCTCCCCGAGACCACTCCACCCCTCCCCTCCCCTCCCCTCCCCGAGGGACACTCCGCCACTCCCCCTCCCCGAGACCACTCCACCACTCCCCCTCCCCGAGACATACACCACTCCCCCGCCCCTGACGCACCCCACCCTCCCCGAGACACCCCCCCACCCCTCCCCGGAGACACTCCACCACTCCCCCTCCTGAGACACCCTACCACTCCCCCCTCCCCAAGGACACCCCACCCTACCCCTTTCCCAAGGACACCCCACCGTTTCAAAAATATAGCGATTACGCAGATTTGTGCATTAATTAGCTCATTTGCATTATATGTAATTTCCCGAAATACGTCCAAACCACAAATCCAATCAGTCGAGAATCTTCAACCCGCTGCTTCACCAAGTTACATTCATTCGACGCCTTAAAGAACTCCCGATAACTTGGATAAAGACTCGCGGGAAAATGTCTCTTAAAATATGCAAATAGATACAATATAGGCATATATTACGCCCCCCAAATCTAAGCAGGTCAAGAAATCATCAACCCGCTCTTTACACAAGTTACATCATCGTGCCCTTACATGGCTACAGATAAATCGTACCAAAATTGGCCAAAAGTTCCTGACATTTGTGCATTGGACCTTTTTTCCCACCCTCTGACAGACCAGGGGGAGGACACTGGGGGAAGGAATTACATGGTAGTAGGGGGGTTCCCTCCTACAAAATAACCAAAGTTTGTCTACTCTAGCTAAAAAATTTTCCAGAAAAAGATGAGACCAAATGTTCCGGGTTAAATTTTTATCACGGACACACAGACATACGGACGGAGCACATTTTATAGTCCCCTCCTCCCGAACTTCGTTCGCTGGGGACAAGAGAGCAACTTCTGATTTGATCCCTATACAAGAAATTGACTTTGTACCATTGTACCTAAACTCCAAAATCACTGGTCATAGAAGGTACAAACTACACATTTTTGGAATCCTTATGACTACATGTAGATGGACAATATAGCATACATTTCAACATGATTGGGGCATTTTAAAAGTTTGACCCCTGTGCAACCTGAAATTTGCACCTATTGAAGAAGTGACACCACAATAAGCGAGTTCGATAATTCGGGCACTATTGTTGTTCATATCCCGATTGACCTCCGTGACCCATCTCAGCACAATAAAAATCAAGGATTCTGGGAGGGGGACACGGAGGTCACTCGGGGATATGAACATTGTTATTGCTTATTGTAGCCAGCAGGCTGAATTATTGAACTCGCATTTTGTAGAGTACTTAATATACTATGCCTAAATTCTTGGACAGTTTTCAGTTAGAACGTTTACGTACATTACGCCCTGGCTTCCCGCCAAACAGCGCACCTAGATGCTGTACACGCAACGAGCAGTGCGCACGTGGGTTATGTCCAAGAAATTAGGACCCAGAAGTATACTACCTAGCAGGATACCGAGGGTCCATAATAACATACCAAAAGGTGTCAACCCTTTTGTTGTGGGGGTGAACGATGATGTTTGACCCAGGCCCGTGCTACTGCTCGAAGAAATCAACAAGCAAATAGGCCCCTACGTGTTTCTAAATGTTCTGTAAAGCCATCTGCAGTTATTGAGCAATTACACTTTATTCATAAAATAATTTCCATTGCAAACCATAACCAGCACCATCAATGGGTACAGCTTAAATACTGTGGTGCTCCACACACAAAAAGGATTTCAAAAACAAGCACAAACACATCAAAAACTATGGCTGCATCCACCAGTGTTGCAGACATCACACTTCACCCGCCCAATTGGGCTACCTTTGAACATCAAAAAGTGCTCTCAAAGTGCCATTTTCAGTGGGTGCCAAGGGTAGTGGTGATTTTTGTCCCATAGAAACCAATAGTGAAAGGTAAAAGTTGGGCTACTTTTTGCCCACCCATGCCTTTACTAACCAAAATTTTTTTGAAAGCAACCAGGCCCGTAACCAGTGAGGGGTAAGGGGAGGGGGAAGACCCCCAAATTCCAAAAACCCCAGCCTAATATGGGGTGTACCCAGATTTGGGTTCAAGGTCATTTAAAGAGAAATATATTACTTTTGAGCAAAATGTAGAAAATCCTTCTGCATTTCAAACTACATTGTATAACCACTAAAATGGGTCACAAGGACCCATGAATCATGCTCCATATGGGGTGTACACAGATAATTTCAAGGTCACCTGGACAGAGACAGCACATTTTGTGCCAAATAGGGTTTTTTATGGTGATCATTTTGTGCTCGTATGAAGACCCTGTCTTACGATGCCAGGGTTAGAATTTCGTCGCTGTGTGCGAGAATCAGGTTTGATTCCTCAAAATAAATTTTGCGGGAATCATCTCATTCACTTCTGTGTTAAGTTCTAAAGTTTACGAGAACAAACATTGATTCACGCAAATCAGTTTACGAGAATTTTTGCGAGAATCGATTCTCGCCGAAATTCAAGCCCTGGACGCTCATATTACCCTATAACTCCAAAACCAATGGTCATAGATAAATGGTACCTTTTTACCATTTTAGTCATTTTCACCCTAAAAACTCCAAAACCAACAATGGTCGTAAGTGCTACAAACTATACATTTTTGGAATCCTTATGACTATGATGGACAATTTAATGGTATACATTTCAAGTTGTTGGTGGACAAGATGCATACATTCCAGGACTACAATACATTAAGCTGTCAATCGATCCATGTTTAGCGATTGCACAGGGATCATCGACGGGTGAATGTATTGTAGTACTGGAATACAATGTACATGTACGTCCACCAACATGGCTGGCTATTGAATACGGTCTATACCATTTATTCTTGCTGAAAAGGGGAACCCATAGCTACACCAGAGATGCAGATTTTTGAGCCCAAAATTTAACCCAAATTTTCCATTTTTCTGAGAAATGTTGACCCTTTCAGCACAATGTAAACTTTTGGTTTCAGTTTGAGGAAATTGGACTAATTTTCCCAACAATTCAGAAATTTTTATTTCAGATTGGGAATGGAATTGGACTATTTCCAACAATTGTTTATAAAAGTTGGTTTCAGATTGAGGAAATTGAACTAATTCAAATTTCATTTTTATTATAAACTGTTACATTGTATTATTTCAGATATTTAGAAATTATTATTTTTTCTGTGAAGTACACTCGCGGACCGCATGCGAACTTTGCAGGCCGCAAATGGCCCGCGGGCGCAGGTTGGACACCCATGATATAGAGGGCACTTTTAGTGTGGTTTGGTATGGTCAATGAAAACAGTTCACGTATGATTTTGATATTTTTGAAAAATTTCTTGCCGTTTTTCATTCCAAATAGGGACCAGACTGTCAGAAAAATAATGGGGTCGGAAAATTTTCGGACTGCTGCCCCTTCTCAATGTTAGTATACAGCGAAATATTAAAATTGAGTCATTGAGTTTTAATGTTACATTACATGTTTTCGTTCTCCTTATAAGGAATTAGGGAAAAAGTTTGGCCTACATGTAGGTCCCGACCTTTAGTTAAAGTGCTATAGCACCATGCCCCCATAATGGTTTTTAGGTCATCCTGGGGTAAAATTTACCCATGCTCCGAGATTTTGTTGAAACTGGTGAAAAAATTGTTTGTCTCACAGGATCCAAAAATGTATTATTACAGTGTGTGACATTTGGTTGGCCAACATAGCCAAAATGTAGCAAGGGTATACCATGGTTTATGAGGGTCCAAAAAACTTTCCCTGGATGTCGCAACATTAGTGATATCACCAAAATCAGTTTATTAAAATGCATTTTCTGCCTTAGTTATGACAAGAGGGATAATTTGATACCATTTCAACAACATTGGATGAAAATTTGGTCAACATTTATTCACTAGAAAACTGAGGATGGAAAGTCGCTCATTTTTCTCAACCGTTGTTTTGTAAGGCAAAAAATGGCGCCACTTCTTGGTAGAGGCTGAAATGGCCCCTGCACTTCCAAAGATGTACATGTACACCTCTACACAGAATAAAATCCGATGGTGGTACAGCCATGTAGAGGGGGGGGTGGTGTAGAGGAAGACGGGCGCGTCATGGCAACAACAAAGCTGTGGGTTGGGTAATACATGTACTGTATGGTGAGCGTGAAGTCTTACTCTTAGACCATCAATCCACTGGTGTTCAAAGGAGATCAAGATTGCACTTGCCATTTGCGAGGAATAAGTTAGGGCCCAAAAAGATTTTAACCAGAGTCGAGCAAGCTATTAAAAAACAATGTTATGGTAAGAAATCATAAGCTAGGCACAAGGAAGTAGATTTTCCAGCAAGAACCACATTGACTGTACCATCGTCAAACTTGCAAAAGGGGCATTGCACTTGAATAGTTCATTAGAATCTAATTTAATCAGAGCCGATGATACGCCAATTTATATGTGCTTGGGGTATAGGTCTACAAGTGCAACTTAACGAGCAATCTCTGCTGGTCCTGCCTGATCCCAATCCAAGCAGTTACCAACATCAAACTTGCTCCAATTAAAAGCTGGGTCATATGGCATGAAGTGTGAAGTCCTCCGGTACATACAGGATGTAATTGAAATGTACATGTACATTGAGAATGAGAAATGGTTGATTACAGGTGGGATTATGTGGTCATGCTTCATTTTTGCCCATCTGAGGCAGAAATTTGCAAGTTTTGAAACCACACACTATCCATAGGAGAAATGCAATGAACAATTAAGGGGTGGTCTAATGTATGGTCAATGTATGTTTGAGCAAGCAATTAAATTCTCACTACTTTAACCTACATGTAACGCATAGGGGGGGTATCATAGGGTTACCCAACTTCAGTTTTCAGCCGGCAGAATTTTTAACGCTGCAATATATTTGGTTTATATTTTTTGTATTGTCTAACTTTTAGTTGCGCTGACATTGGTGCAAAAAAAATTCAAAATCCATCGCTCGTTTTGCGTTTATTAGGTTGGGTACCTAGGAACCCCCCCCCCCATGCACTACTACGGAAAGGCCACATGACAAAAATGAAAAATCTCGTATTAGAGTTATCTGTTGATTCGAATTTCATAATGCATACACCTACAGGTATGAATAAACAAAGTAAAAATAATCAATGTAAAAAAATCTTGCCAAAGGTATAGAGGCAATTGGAGCCATTATATTTTTTATATACATCATGTAGCGGTTTACTGTAGGGAACCTATGGTAAAAATTTATACAAGTAACCCTTAAAAAATATCAAATGGCATGAGATAGTATCTGTGGGCTTATATGGTAAATTAGTTTCATCTTCACCCATTAAGCAATCCCAGGCACCAAGTATAGGCGAAGCACTGCCCGTAGAAAATGCAGAAACAAATTAGTGTCTTTTCGCACTTTGACGCTGAAATTAAAATCAATGTTTGGCCCCTAATTTTAAAGTTTTTTAAAAAAAAAAAAAAATTTTTTATTTCTTCATTGTTGAGGTCTTTGAAGCCTTTATAACATGTGGGGGATTTCATCTACACAATCCTTTAGGAAAGTGGTATACAGGGATTGCAAATTCGACGAGAATCACGAATCATTCTCGCAGTATTCTCGTTATGCAGTCGATATGAGAAATCAATTCTCCCAATTGATTATGTAATAAGTGTTGTATTTCAAGTATTTGATTCTCGCAACTCAGACGACTTGCATCCCTGTTATATTTGGGGGGGGTCCCTAGAAAAAAACCCCGTTAGGCACTAACGGAAGTGCAACCCCAAATGCAGTTAAGTGTTAAGTGTATTCAGCAATTCACACCACTCCATACAAAGTGAAATTAACTCTTGAACGTTGCATTTAACTCTTTGAAAAATATTGTTGAGAGTGTATAGTCACCTTTGAAACTTTCTGGTCTCACACACTTTACCAGATTTCATCTTCCCGATTTTCAATTTCACTCTTGCGAATTAGATCAGAGTGAAATACTCTTGAGAAAAAATGTGAGTGGAAATACGTATTTTTACTTTTTATTTGGGGAAATCGGACATTCCATTTCTGAGCTAACATTTTGATCAAGTGATTGTGACTTGCCACAATCAAATACTATTTTCTTATGTTCTTGTTATTAAGCAGCTTATATCTTATTGTTTGTTCCCCCCCCCCCCACAAGAGCTATATTTAGGAAAATTCCAAAATAATGAATTTTTGGGGGGGGGAGTTGGGAATTCCCGGTTTTTTTTTATATTAATTAAATTACATGTAAAAATGGAATAATTTGACCTTAATTTACAAATAAAAATTTCATTAATTTTAATACATGCAGGGTTCTTGAACTATGCCCTATATCTTTTTTTGCCATTTTTGGCACCTTTGGAAATTTGCTCAGAGGGTTAAACAGGGGTGGTCAAAGGTCACATAGGGCTGGTAATCAAAGGTCAAACGGTTTGTACAGCCCACATTAAGTCTTGGCCAGTGGTTTTTCTGAGTAACCTTTGTGGACAGGGGTTAGATTAGCATCTTATGTGTCAAAAGGAATAGTAGTTGAAGATTTTTCACATAATGGGGTCAAAGGTTCACATAGATGTCATCAGAGGTCACTTGTTTACCCCAAATGAGCCTTGGGCCAGTGGTTCTTCTGGCCAAGTATGATAAAGTTAATCAGTCAATGCATACATGTATGTGAGAAATGAGCAATTGGTTAACCTTAGTTTACGGACACGCCTATTTACATGTGTGTAGCCATACGGGAGGAAAAAGCCTGCCTAACGCAGCGACACAAAAAGTACTTGAAATGATGTTTATATTGATTTTCAAGCATAAAATGCAATAAAATGAATGTTTTCAAACTGTAAGTTGGGTATTGCTACCTTTAAGGCAATATTAGAACATTTTTGAAGGAGCGCCCCCAATTTTCAAAATTTGATATTTTTGACACAGTAACGTTTTGGAATTGTCTAGGAAAACTATACCTGCGTTCGAGGGAATCCTAAAAAATGCCTATTTATGACAAAATAAGCGAATTATGTAAATTAGAATGGGATTCCAATTGGCCTTAACGGCAAAGAGCTGGAAATCTACGTTTAAATGTCCGTCACCATGATGAAATAGTGCCACTCCGAGAAAATAACCTCTAACTTGACTTTTACCTGACTATTAAACAACTAATGGATGAGCGTATACACGTACAATGCGGGCTATTTCCCGGGATTTCCACCTTGGAGGCCGTTTCCCAGCAGCCGTTGAATTATTATCGGGGATTCCCCGATAATAATTATCTAGTACAAAATTCCTTCGTTTGGTGACACAGACATTTTCGAAGCTTAACCATTCACAGACAGAGTATTTTACTAGCAGTTACCCTGCAACCATGTCAAAATCTCAAATTTTTTAGAATTGGGGCGTCTTCAAAAATGTGCTAATTTGCTTTTTTTTTTTCACCGTTCAAACCATGTTATTTGTTATGGACAACGGTAGTGGGTCAGCAGCGGTCTTCTAAACCTGGTTCGTTTTTAAAGGTTTGAATTGACATTATCATTTAGCTTGTTTTTGCGCTGATCAATAATATGCATCATCATGGGAACACAGACTTTAAACTTTGTCAACAGGAGGATGGGGACCATCTTTTTCCTGCATTAAAGTTTTCTGACTATCTTGTCAACACCCTCATGAGTCACATGAGATCTTAAAAATTGCTCAAGATTCTGACCCATATGTCCTGGGAGGGAATCTCCTTTATTGCCCCAGAAAATCAAACTTGTACACTGTACTATACATCATGCCATTGAGTCACTTCCTTTCCCCTACAATTTAAATGACCACGGAGGGTCACTCCCTCCCCTATGACCCAGCAAGGTCACATCATCCCATTCTCAAATCCCTTTATGACCATGAAGGTGGTAAACATGGCATTTCACGTTACACCACTCACTTCTTCAATTCCCTCACCTGACATGTGACCAGGAAGGGGTCACGTGCCTCCTCCTAATGACCACTCACAAGAGTCTCTCCAATTCCCAAATCCCTATGACCCCACCGGGCTTCAACACCATGCCCCGAATCAGTCCTCAATCTTCCCTTCCCCTGACCCCGAAGGCAGGAGAGTTCACACTCCTTCCCATTCCCAAATCCCCAATGACCCAGGAGGTTAACTTAATTACATGCCACAGAGTTACTCCCTCCTTGTCAAGGTTCTTTTTACACCCAGTCCACCCCCAAGGTACAAACACAGTACAATCTGTAGCTGTACAGGTCTATGAATTGCTTTCCTCATTTTCCCCTCCCTTTAAGATCCAGAAGTTCACTCCCTCCCATCACGATCCCCACGGGTCCTCCCAATTCTCCCTCGCCGCTCCCGCTTAGCCCCAGAGGGTGTATTGGAGTTCCAATCCCCACCATGCACCATTTTGGGAAATTTCACTTCAATAAAGGTCACATGATCCAACCAAAATCCTATTCCTTACCACATAAAAACCCTGACTTCTACACTCATTTTAACCCACAGGTGCTATACTTAGGAATTTTTAGCATGGTCATGAAATGTCTTGTGGTTCTTAAAACTTTTGAACACTTTTTAATTCCATAAGTACTGACAAGTGTTTAGTACGGTAGGATAGGCAAATTGCAATGGATTCACATGGGATTGATTCAAAACACCCCCTGCGCTTAGCCCTACAGATCACTCCCTACTTTTCCCTTATACCAGAATGACCCCGGCAGTTTTAAAAAACCTATTATTTTGCCACCAGTCCTCATGTTATCCTCCACTATGACCTTTGAACCTTGGTACAGGGGACCTTTAACCTACATGACATGCAAGTCAGTAAGCGAGGTCACGTGACCTGCATGACTTGGAGTTTAGTGACAATTGGGGAGTTACAGGTGTACATGCAGAGCAAATTTGAAATTGGCTCTTAAAACTCAAAACTACGCATCTCAACTTCCAGCCTTTGCAATTTGTCAAATCTTGGCAAAATAATTTAAGATTTGATTTGCTCTTCTCCGAAAGGTGCTTCAACTTGAATTCAATACTTCAGCTACACAAGCTTTCACAAGTTATTTTACATTCTGATATCAGATTTTTAAGGTCCTGAGCAGTGCGTAACACGGATCCCACTCATAACCTCCCCACCCCCCCCCATCCCCCCCAATTGAACCGACCATTTGTACAGTGGGTTGTCTATGGAGAGGACCCCAAATTGTTCCCCCTCAGAAAATGCCTCATCAGCACCCCTTCTCCTCCCACCCCTCCCCCCCATTTGCAACTTTTTTTAGGCATTTACGCCACTGGTCCAGATCCGGTCACATGTCACACTCAGCACAAAAAATAAGAGGCTTTGAACTATCGCCTGCCCAGTCACCAGTGAATTTGCTGGCATTTCATCACACATTTTACAATATCAAAAGTTAATCTACTCTATTAGTATAGTTGTTTTTTTTAGTGTTAAAATTAATTTTGATTGTAATTTTAATAAAAAACCTTTTTTGGCCCATGCTTCATATTGGTGATATCCAGAGCCTGCCATTAAATCCATTAAATAGAACTCTAGAACAAGTCTATAAAATTCTTTGGTATTAAAATAAATTTTCTTTAAAATGATTGTATTTTTCACCAAAATAGCTCAATTTTCAAACTTCTGATTGTTTTGAAAAGACAACTGAGGAAAAAATATAAGCTCCAGAAATATTTCTTCTTTAAATTCTATACTGGTAATCTATTAAAAACGAAAGCTGAAGGTTTGAAAAAAAAAGGACCCCCCTGGGGTCGAAAAGTTGCATGGCGCCAGGTTCTTTTGAAAATCATTGAGGGTTAAAACCTGGGCAGCAAAGGGAGCCTCTCTTGTGGGGAATTTGGATCGACAGGCTTGATTTTGGCCAGGACAAACTCAAGACTAAAATAATTCTCTTGTAAGTTGTGGGCCGCCAGCTTATAGCTGGTTTGTTGCGTAACCTTTGGTGGTGTCGGGGGGTGTGGTATGGTGTCACTCTAAAAATGTATTTTTTTTTAAATTGACCTCGATTGAAAAGTTCAAGTTCAATGGAACTAAACTTGTGTCAGACCTGTGCACCATGGGAATCCATCATTGATGATGGTCAAAGGTCATGTGGCCAAGGTCAAAGGTCAGTGAGGTCAAGTGAAAAAATAAGCATTAAAAATGTAAAATGACCTAATAAAAAGTTGAAACCTGGAGTAATTGGTGCAACATGGAATCCCTCATTGTTGAGGTCAAAAAGAGTCACATGCCAAGGTCAAGGTCTGTGAGTCAAGTTGTAAGAAAGGCTGGGCAGCCATATAAGCTATATTCTTGAATCTTATAGCGAGCGTGGAAAGCCCCAGGAGAACCGAAAAATTTAGGATTATCTCTTGTTATCTTATCCTCTTTTGGGAGAGCGTGGACTCTTGGGTAGGAGCTTGACTGTGATGCAAATTTACCAGAATTCCTCCCCGGCTCATTGGAAAGTGAAGATACCTACTGTGCCGCTATGTGTTGCATTTTCACACCCACCCTTACTGTATAAAGAGAGGTCATTTTTCTCACCATTGCTACAACTAGTGATGGTTCATTTTTTAGGTCCTTGCTACTATATATGGGTCCATTTTTTCCATTTTTGATCACACTATGAAATGGGTCGCTTTTTTTAGATTTCAGTAAATTCCACAAGGAAAATGGTAGATTTTTCTGATTTTTAGAATTACTAATGACATGGGCTGATTTTTGCAGGAGTAAACTGTGAAAATGGCACAAAATTTCAAAGCCAACTAGGAGAAATTTGGTCGACAATTTTTTCCAAAAAACCAACTACATGATATAAATGGGTCTACGGTTGTACAATTTAGCCACTACAAACCTCGGGTCGATTTCTTTTTACCTGGTGCACACACACCTGTCCCCAATTTTGGGTCAAGTAACCCCCTGGAAACCCCTGACTGTTCATGCCGCCCCACCCCACAACATCAAAAGCAGGCCATGTTATCATGATACTCACATAGTAAAATAGTGCAAAAAACAGATGTTTGTGTGTCAGCAGTTGGTGATGGGGGGAGGGAGTCAATTACCATACCAGTAAAATGTAATTCTTTTAAAACTCTAACCCATTCATTTTCTTTTCTTCAAACCAATCACAATCTTGCTCCCCATTATAATTAGTTCTCTCCCTCAAATTAGTTCTATTTTTGTCAATGGTCAGCTCATCTTTTTTGTGCAAAAACTGCTGGTAGTATAGAGCTATCCCACACGCCACCACCACTAAAATAGAACTTTACTCATAAAATAATCCCCACCAGTTTTACAACTTCCACCCCCATACTCCTTAGAACACTGGTCTTCTTCACTTTGGTCTTGCTCTTCTCGACAACCCGGCACAAACTGCTTCCAAGGTCAAAATAAATATCATCATGACACACCACACCCACCACAAATCTACTACACTCTGGTGCAAAAAAGGTCCAGAATATGCAAAGGAAAAAAGACCATAAAAATACCACACAATATGTTGGTTGCGTACGATGTTATACTCAATCATACTGTCTATGGCCTGTGGGGCAAGTAAAAGTAGCAGACAGTTAGCTAACTTTAAATGAGAGTCATTGATGATAAGTGACAACCCAAATTCAAGACTGACTATTTTACCCAATTTATTTTATTATCTACAACTCAAAGCTCCCCCTGTTCAGTATCATCATTATGATTTATTTTTTCCAAGGTTCTTTCAGGCTCACCTGCCTTAACAACGCGGGGTGCTAATTAACATATTACTGATCTCATGCATGGTGAACGGTCCATTGCACACACATGTACGTTGTACCACACTCGGTGTGCCAACCAAAAACTGTACTATTTATATGAGAAATTAACTAGTATTTTCTACTTTACTGGTGGAGTACTAAAATAAATCTCGGCAGAAAATGACCCAGGATAGGACAAACAGGAAGTCTAGTGCACGTGAAATGTTAATATTTCGAAGGAAAATGACAAGAGTTTTTCATGACGGGAAGTGTTTTGTTATAAGACGTGTAAGGTAATATGGGCCTGGCTGGGTATCTTGTTTTGGTGTAAATTTTTCGAGACAAAACACCGTACTTTTTAGGGCCAGCGGTGATTTAATATAAATACCAATCGGGTAATTCCACCGCTTCTTTGGTTGTTGGTGTGTAAGTGAAACTATCGTATTTTAACCTTGGGTAATAATATAAAACCAGGTGCATCAATTCATGAAGCTTGGTTGGTGCAATTGTGTCATATCCAGCAAGAGAGGTTGGGTCGAGGAAACGACAAGCACGTAAAACAGCGGGCAACAAGCCAGTTGGGAAAGAACAAACATAATGGAGCCCTCCGATATAAAATGCGAGTTTTAGCCTGGCCCTGCCTAGCTTGTTGGCCTGCCCGACTCAACGAACGTAAGTGGCTGTGTTATGTGTGTAGTGGTATACATCCCATTTTAGTACCACGTAAATAACACACGACCGGGGTCATCTACCCAATGTGAAAACCAACAACTCCACAAAAATGTAAATCTTTTTTCAGACTTCCAAATTTAATCTTTCGCTCTCTCAATAGTTTTACACCAATAAATGTACTACCGATACACGAATTTATACCAATATGTTACATGTATTCCTAAGGCTTGTTACGACGTGATTTAAGGAAAATAGAAGGTAGAATTCTCAGGACTAGCTTACCTTGAGGAACTCGCTGACCCAGACAAAGACTAGTTAATAGTATTGCAGCATAGACCACGCGCGGATCACAGCAGCTGGGCTTTTTTGAATGGAGCAGCACCGCGACGGACGACACACGCCAACCAACCTCACAGAGTACACTAAAACATACAGGGTTTTTGGTACTTGGAATAGAGAAAAAACAAGGAACGGTTTTAAAGAAGAGGGGGAAAAGAGGTGTTGACGAGCAGTAATACACACCGATGAATAATATTTGTCACTGACAGGCGTTTGCGATCCACTGGTAGGGAAAATTACAACTGCGGGTTTCCGTCAATTTTTTTGGAGTTTGAAATCTGTAGCTTCTGCCAAACAAGCCAGGACGGTGAAAGAGTCGGCGAATTATTCCAAAAAAAGAACCTTGGTGGGTTGTGTCACGGTACAGTTGGCCCGCGTATGAACAAAGTGGGTCAACACGAGCTGGTAGATCCGTCGTATATTCCAAAAAAGCGACTGTCACGGATAGTGTTCACTGCTTTTCAGTTGGGCATGGGTAGTAAATGTTTCATTTTTCCACGTTTCAGTGCGTAGAAAATTGTGGAAGATAAGACCTCAGTCATTCACTTTATGTGGTGGTGGCGCAGAGAACGAGTTGCGAGCCTGGTAGAAAAGGTCAGATCTGGAAATTGATGGACGTACGGGGGTGGTATGTGTAATTAACATTGGTATCCGATTGGAGAACAATAAATATCGTCATTAATTTGTGTATAATACCGAAAGTTTTTATTTATTATTCATACCGTGGGTGTTGAAATTTGTTGGAAAATCTTTTTGTACTGCTAGTAGTATTTTAAGCTGTGAAATATTTTCATGTACATATCGTCCCAGGCATGTTGGGATAAAACACCCCTCTTCATAATATGGCCGCGACCGCCTGCCACCGGCCGGCCAGTGGCCCAGGCCAGGAGAGACGCAGTACATCCGCTTGTCGAGCAAAAAAACCTGTTACAGCAATGTATTAGATAAAAAAAAATCTTCTTGAAAATGAGATGTAGAAAACCTGCCCCACTGACAGGCAAGGTGGTAAAATAAATGTATTTTTTTAAGTCCGAGGTTTACCCAAATATTTTACTAATTCCTACCATATAAGACTGCTACCACT
Organism: Ophioderma brevispina; assembly: GCA_023653785.1. Taxonomy (NCBI): domain Eukaryota; kingdom Metazoa; phylum Echinodermata; class Ophiuroidea; order Amphilepidida; family Ophiodermatidae; genus Ophioderma; species Ophioderma brevispina. Next base: position 87,856 of record JAMKCH010010804.1, read on the forward strand.
TGTACTTGTTTATCTTTGAGTATTAAATTAATCTTTTTGGCGAAAGAGAATAAAGAAGTTTGTTTAATTTTTTAAGGTGGTCTTGATGAAGCTATCAAAATACAATTTTCTTACGCCGGATGTGTACAGGTGAGCCCGGAGAATGTAATTGCATTCGTCATTTTCATATGAGTATTTATTGTAGTTTTAACATATGGGGCGCGGCCCCTGCTTGGTTTGGCTTGGTGCGTTTTGTAAAAACACTCTGCAAGACGGCTAAGGAAAATATCCGACCGACTGGGGATGGAGGATCGGGCTAGCGGTGCTACCGAAGACATGCATAATTACAGTTGCGTAAAACGCCAATTCGTTGGTAACTGAACGCTCAGCTCTCACATGCTGAATACCACAAGAAGATGACCCGCGCTGATACTACCATTAAAGATGCTGTTGTGAAAGTGATGTATTTTATATCGTCCGTGGTCAAGGTAATTTTATTATAACAGAGATAAACGCATCATTAGTAATGCCTTATTTGGCGTGAAATTATATATTTTAGTTAAAAGAGTTGGCGGGACATTTTGAGTGTTATACAATAACAAATGATACAATTATTTTTCAGTATACATATAAACGGAAAACCAGAATTCTTCCATGTGTGACATTTGTCTTTTTCGGTATTAAAATACCCAAATGGTGACGCAATAATTCACTTTCATGATATCCCAGATTAAACACTCATTTAATGTACTCTTTCAAAATAGAAGGAGATTTTGTCATTTGTACTACACCAAATCAAAATATTAATATAGTAAGATCCAATCAAAACCTAATCTAACACAATCCAACTCAATCCAATTAAATTAAATCCAATCAACCACTAATCAATTAATCCATCAATCCCTTCATCCAGATCCATGTGCACCCCGGGGTGCACCCACTCGCCCATTTCACCCATGCATCAATCCAAGAAACATGCAAACACACACACACTAAAAACAACGTGGTCATAAATGACCACATTGTTTTAGTGTGCACACAAGCTTTAAAGACACACATACAGCCACGCCCACTCACCGACAGGCAAACAGCCAAACACACACAGACACACGCGCGCTCTCGCACGCACAAGCACACACACATAAACACACATAAATAACCCGGATAACAATTACATATAAAATATAAGAATTGTTATATTAAATATATAAAATAAATCAGGCATATGAGGTTGTGCAGTGACACGAAATATATGACTTTTTTTCTCCTGCATTTTTGTATTTATATGAGTCGGGGAAAGTTATTTGAGAGAATGTGAAATTATATTTGACCATGAAAAGCTGTCACAAAAGTGCAAGTTTGTTTACATCCTGCAATTGATAATTGAAATACATTTTAGTGTCCCTCTTGCGCCTGGCACTAAAAACTGAAAACATGCTCAAAAATTTATGAAAAAGGTGAAAAAAATCAGATAAGGATTGGAAACAATGTAAGCAAATATTCACTTTTTTCTAGAGCAATTAGACCTCTCAAATCACTGGGATCGTGTTTGTCCCTTGTAGGGGGACACCAAAGTAAAATTTTACAAAATTATGTTATGACGTCTCGTGACGCTAAGGTCAGAAATACCTTTCAAACACAAATAAATGAGCCTTGTGACAAGTGAGCTGAATGTTATATAATAAAACGTTTTACCATGATCTTTGATTGGTTAGTTCAAGAACTTTGGTATGTCCAAAAACCAAGTACATAGATCAAAATTACACAATTACACACAATTAGTTTATACTTAATTTATAAACAAGACTGTACACTATGTCCAATGTAGCGTTGCAGTTCAACGCTATGTCCTCACAGCGCAGACGTTCATAACAATACAAAACTCAGGTAATCTATTCCAAGGGAATCTCTCAGTCTGAAGTAATCTTGTCCAGCAGTTCAGACACGGGGCTTTCCCTCGACGACGCTAATGCTCCACAATAATAAATACAGACGTCAGTAATATACCACCATCAGTCTGTCGCTAATAAAATCCAGGTTCAGTAATATTCCCACCATCAGGTCTGTCGCTATGTCCTCATATATAGGACCACAATTAGCTATCAAGCCCGGCGGCATCCAAAATTAAATCCTGGCACTAGATGTGAAACTCAAATCTACCATTATGTATATTAAAACTAGCTATAATTATACTGTATGAGCTCCAGAGCTCTTAGTTTAGTCCTGAATTTGAACTGCTGCCAAGTCCTCAGTCACAAGTACTATTTAACGTCTCACACCTAGATTCCCTTTCCTAAGAATGTAGCATCATTACATCATCATCATGCATAAACATAACCTGAATCACATCACTTTCCCAAATAACTTTGTGGGGAAATTCCCTGACTTTACAATGTTTGACTCGCAAAGGCATAGAACAAGTTGACTCAGTTTCTAAGTTTAGCATTCTGGGGAATTCCCCACTTCCCCTATTGTGCAATCTAAACAGGTGCACTTAGCAAACAAACTAGGGGTATTCCCCTTTCTCTCTTTATAGGAAACAAAGTACTTTACCTGTGAGAAATCTTTTCTCAAATAAAATGACCGAAAATAATATTTTAAAGTTTAATCAGAAAAATGGAGGCCATATAACAATACATTCATAAGAGCAAGTGCCACTTATAAAGGAGGCTATTTAGAGATCGGAACATAGACCTTTGATGTTTTATGGCTTAACTTGAAATGCCTATTTCAGGGGCAAAATAGCTTAAACCTAACTTGATTTCATGCTACAAAAGTGATTACAAATTAAATTTTTCCCATGTCGTTTCAACTTGTTTCCCATAAGGGAGGAAAGGTAATGGTTGTTCATGCAAGCAAGCTCGTGCGATATCTCTCTATCTCTTTTCGTATAGGTTTGGGCCAGACTCCTCCGTATTATTTTTGTTGTGGGGTCGCGCACTCCTCCCGCCACAACGAGTCTGTTACCTTCCAGCATTAAATATTGCTGGTACCCATTTTACACCTGGGTGGAGAGGAGTAGTTGAGGTAAAGCGCCGTACTCAACCGGGAAACAAACATGGCCGCAGTTGGACTCGAACCCACAACCTTTGGAATGTGGGGCGGTGCGAGCGATCAATCCACTGGAACACACGTGCTCTCAATGTGGAGTATTCTTTCAATTGCAATTTTACCGTATTTCATTGTGGAATTTTCTTTGGTTAATTTGAGCTTGCTTCAGCAGTTGTTGGAATTTTGTGATTTTCTGGGCATTTACAAAATGATTGGTATAGGGGGATTTGAAAAATATAGTCTCTGGTCAAATATCACACATTGGACCCCAAATTTGCGAATTTACCCATCATATTCAGTATCTGTTGATGACGTTGTACTTATACTACCGAGTCAGTAGTTCACCTATAGCATTGTGGTGTAAAGAAGTTTCCGTGTCGCTTCATTTTAACCATGAAAAATGCACAATATTAACCGTGTTGAGATCTTGTCGTGTCGAGAAGCAAATAAATTTGTGTCATCCGTAAATGGAATACGCGATATAATTATTATAAAATAAAGAGCTGGGCCCAAAGCAGACCTTGAGGCACGCTACAATTTACTCTCTTAAAACCAAAGATTGAAAAATCAATCTAAAAGATTGAGTTGAGGGAAAAGTCTAAAATTTGATTGAAAATAAAATGGAATTTGGTTTGAATTTTCGATCTTTAAGACTGATATCTCAATCTTATTGGGACCTTTTCCTCACCTCAATTTTTCCATTTAAGAGAGTAATAAGAAATATTATGCTCGGTATATTGGGTTCAGATAGCCTCTTGAACCACTCGAAGGCATTTCCCTGTAATGCACATCAAAATGGAAAACAAGCGGCGCTCATGATTTATGCACAGAGAAAACGCTGTTTAAAAAGTTTAAACAGTTGTTTAAATATTTAAACAAGTTGTTTACCGGGTGAACTGAACAGTGTTGTTCAGTTCACCCGGTAAACAACTTGTTTAAACTTTTTAAACAACTGTTTAAACTTTTTAAACAGCGTTTTCTCTGGTGCATGTGTCGATGCTTTTGAAAGGTCCAAGAAATCCACGGACCACTGATGTGCTAGTAATTGGGTAGTATAGCACATTTTTGAAGAGCGCCCCCAATTTTCCAAACAATTTGAGATCTTTTTACACACGTTTGTGTGTAACGGTGGCTATACTATAGGCCTAGCCTGAAATGGTTTAGCTCAAAAATTCTACGTGTTCGCAACTGTGTTTTGTAGTTAGATAATGAATACCGGAGATCTCCGCTATATTTCACACGGCTGCTGAAACTTATGCCAGAACAAAATTGGAAGATTTTTATAGGCGTCCCCAAAAGGCAACAAGTCCTTCATTACATCTTCCAAAACGACATCAATCTTGTGTTAGTGTACACTGTGACCATGGTGACTCCAAGACTGGTGCTGCGTATTCAGCAGTTGAGTATGGCCAAGCAACAGGCGATGTTGGAAAATATCGAAAGATGACCTCACCATTCCTGCGAGCCCTTTTGGATGGCCTACGGCGGATAGCTTATTCACTTCAGGTGTAATACATTAATGGTAAGCATTCCAAATATTAAAAACTCGGGTTCGAAAAAATGGGGCGCTTCCGTTTTGGATGTTCTCGTGTCTCTTTAAATACTCATTTCACAAACGATTTTTATGTGCTGAAAAAAAGGTAATAATCAGGCCAGAACCCTTATTCATTTGAGAAAAATGTTACAAAACCGAAAGGAACACCAACAATACATTAGTTAACGATATTGGTTCAAAATAGTAACAATTACTCATTTTAGACTTTTGGCTGCTTTGCTTCTGCATCATAATGATATTCAGTTGTAATTCTTTATAGCTTTTAAGCAAACAGAAATCTAAATCAGTAAAGTTTAATGATCACAATTAGCAACTGCAAGCATTTGTAAAACAAAACCAAAAAGGCACAATCGTTTTTTAAATGTTTAAATGCAGTTTTACAAATTACTTAAAAGTAGTTTTAAACACTTCAACTTAATAACACTATACTCACATTTCATTAAAATAACATCAAATGCATTTCACTTTAAAATATCATTTGTAAAATCTTTCACCTCCAATTTTTTAAAAGTTAATTCAAAATTCAAAAAACCTCTGTGTATTAGTCCCTTTCGTGTTTCCATATATATTCGATCATTTCAATTCCCATATTATTTTGAAAGATACAATTAATGTTCTCATATATTAGGTAGCGTATTATGTGGTAATGATATTTGGTTTCAAAAGAGGAAGGGTCTCGGGTCGATTCCAAAGTAGGTAATCAAATTTACTAACATAGGATTATTCTCACTAACGTATTAAGCATGTTACTATGACAAATGCAATGTAAGTAAACCAGCATATAGTACCGAATATCTTTCTTTGTCTTTCGTTTTTTCCCTATTTCACCCATACCTACAAAATTAAGTTCCAAGCAACTTGATTAATAATTGATCTAATAATCGACTAAAGTAGTGTGATTTTGAGTACACTGTAGAACTATTATCAGTGTACTTAATCAAACATTTTGAGCTATATCTCAATTCAAAATACATGGATTTAGTCATGGCCGCAGATGTCACATATTATTAATTACTACTACACTACTACTGCGATAATTTTGCCAACTTTGAATTTTTCACTTTCATCAGTTTCATGGGTTCAAGACATCACAAGAATCGCTTTCAACTTGTTTGCCGAATTTCCAGTGTCGTATTTCGCCACCCTGGGGGCGCTTTTTTTTTTCCAAAATGGGGCCGCCCAAATCTGAAAATCGAATAACAGCGTATTGTTTACCAAGATACCACCTAATAGGGTCAGTTGCTGGAAACAATTTTTGTTCAGAGCGCTAGAAATGTTTTTAAAAAACCAAAACAGTGTTGTGCAGGTGTCCAGGATGATAGAGGTTTTTTTTTTTTCAAATGGCCGCCAAAATCATAGAAAATTCTTTAAAAGCATTTGTTTACCAATATGCCATCTAATAGGATCGGGTTTCTGGAATAATTTTGGCCAAGTGAACTCTAGAAACGTTAAAATACAAACAGTGTTTTCTTCAGGAATGATTGATGGTGGTTTTGTTTCCAAATGCCCACCAATCATAGAAAATTAAGTATAATGTTTACGACAAACATTAATCTACCAAGTCAGTTTTTCTCGCATGATTTTCGCCAAGTGATCCTATAAATGTTTCATATAAGCGTGTCAATCACGAATAACTGAGGGCACGTTTCTCCTAAAATGACTGCCAAAAGTTCAACACAAAAATATTGACAACAAAACAACTACCGAATAGGATAAAAAAAATTTTTCCTTTTTAAAATTATTTAAGAATATTATTCTTTAAAGATATCCACAAATACATTATTATTTGTAGAGTGTGATTTCTTTTAAACTGGAGTCAACCCGTAAATTTCCATACTAACACACCTAACCAGAGAGGGGCTAAAGCACACGTTCTAAGGCTGCTGCAAGGTTTTTTTATGTACCCGCTCAGGCCAATGATGAATGGCACCTTCGATAGCGCTCCGGCTAGCATATCCCCGGGGGGACAGTCTGCATAGACAAGGGGGTATCATCCGTATCCAAGAATCCACGTAAAAAGGGTAGTTTTTTCAGGATCAGGCACGTTATACGTACGTAACGTGGAAAAGGGTCTAAAAATCCCCGAAATCAAGAAAAAAGGGTTATATTTTCTTAAATGGGAGGACTTACGCTTTAGGGTCAGATATTTCAGCATGAAAAAAAAAAGGGTTCCGGATTAAAAAGTCTGTACTTGCCTTCAAATCTGGGTTTCATAATCCCTCAATTTCCAAAATTTCCCGCCGCTCGGCGCGGTAAAGAAGCCATACACATGTTTTAGTACTAGGCCTATTGGTGTGAGATTGAGAAATGCCGACTCCTTTGTGATTGCCTGATGTAGCTATACCAAAATTGGTCTATATCACTTAGTGATGAAACGGACAATGTTTAGCAATTAAAACTCATAATAGAGAAATGTCAGTTCAAATTCTAGGTTTATATTTTCTTAAAATAACTTTGGGACCTAATTTGGGGGCATTATTGCGCGGATTCGGCAATTGTCAGGGAAAATGCCGATTTTATCGCTGCGCTGCAAATTTGGGGGGGGGGGGGGGCGGCAAATAAGTGCCCGAAAAGAACGCTCTCTAAATGCGAATTACCGGTCCTATAGACCCATAGACAATGTCTTGAAAACTAAATACCTCACGGTTTCCGCGACCCATCCACTGCCGCTTACGCACTCTCCATAACACATTTAATTTTATGATTAGTTCAAATAAAACCTTACATGCATGAACTTTATTTAACTGTTTATACCGTCGATCATTGGATATATGCATTTTAAATTACCACTACAAATATCAAGATTGTTTTTTTAATCAAATTGGCATAGAAAATCTATTTCGGAAAGCAAACATTGCTTGGGATGGGTTTCGCGCTTCGCGCGAGAGAGAGCGGAACCCCCTCCCACCCACTTACACTGTTTACTATATGAATTCTCTATAACACTGTAAACCATCAAGGTATGTTTATTTTTTATAAGCCTATTTTCATACCTATATTTTGCTATAGTGATCACTTACAAATTTCCAAATTATTTATCTTTCGCATGAAAAGTGCGATTTGCGAAAGTGAAGATTGCATGTAGCGCAATGGCCGGCTCAGCAGCTATCGAGACTTTTTCGACTATCGTTGCCGACGTCTGATGAATGGTTGGATACGCCCCGGTCTCAAAATGGCATTCCCCTTTTAAATACCTTACTCGGATACTATCCTGGCTGAAAAATTTAACTCTTTCCCCAGATATTTTCTGATTACACCAAGCTAGACAAGGCTCTGGGGTACAAAAGATATTTTGGGGTTTTACGTATAAAGGGGTCATAATAGCATCAATTACTTGCTTAGGGTAGGGAGAGAGACAATGAACAAATACTTGTCAGGGTATGCAAAAATTGCGCTACTGATACTTGTTTCGGGGCGCAAATTCTTTTTGTTGGTGGGGGGGGGGCGGGGAGGGGGGGGGGGGGGCCGGGGGGTGGGGGGGGGGTGTGGGGGGTTTTTTTTTTTTGTTTTTTTTTTTTTTTTTTTTTTACATCACGTACTTGTTTAGGTAGCTAATTGCGCTGCTGATACGTGTTTAGGCGGTGAAAATTCAAGCTTCGAAAATACGTATTTAGGGTGCTTTTTGTGATTGCTTGGACACGGAGTACCCCTGTCATTGAGAAGTGGCCCCGGGAGCATAGCGATGTCCTGCGATGTCATCTTTAGCCTTGGAAAAACTAAAATCACATGTGTCGTGTGGACTGCAAAGGGGACAAGGCAAAGATATGACAGTCATTTGCTTCAAAAAGGTATTTTCCAAGAGCTGACCTATGGGTTGAAGCATTGCCATGATGACAGAAAAATCTGCGGTATTCCCACTTTGGACGCTTCTGTTCGAGAACCTTTGGCAAAACCCTTATTAAATCGTTCTAATAAACATTGTGGAGTTTAATTTTTGCAAAAATACCATTATCCATCAAAAAAAGATTGTTTGTATACCAAAAAGTTGGTATGGTGCTGCATTGTGCAGTGACCTAGCAGGGAGCAGCAGGAGGAGCCCTAAGGTTGATGGAAAGAAGGTGGAGTTTGTCTATCAATTTAACTTTCTGGATCCTTGATTAAGGAGGTGGCTGTGGCATGAGATCCGCCATCGTTTGGCAATGGCAAGATCGGCCATGGTCAATATATTCAAGATCTGGGCTGACAGAGGAATTACTAGAACTTCCAAAACCAAAAAATCGTCTAGTCCAATCTCTGGCACTTCCAATGGCCCACATAGGCAAGTGAGCCACCGACCCTCACCCAAGCAGACCGTAAAAGAATTGCAGCCTTTGGGATGTGGTGTTGAAGGCGTAGACGTTCGCATCCAATGGATCGATAAGAGTGACCAAACTCCAGTGCTCAGGAGTTTAAGGTGAAAAAAAACGATTGCTTATCAGAAGATCTGCATCCAGAATTAAGATATTTTGGTAATGATCAAGGGTGGTGGAAACACCTTGGGGAAGGTGATTATGCAAGAATGGTGCGAAGAAAAAATATGAGGCCAAGGCGCTCGGTGGTTTTCGACAAAAATGCGGTAAGGACACACATGTGCTATTCTATTGCTGAACATCGTCATCTCGGACAGCGATCTCTGAGGTCTCGAGCTGTCAGTCATGACAACAGGAGCGAACCAACAACAACCACTATTAATTTCCATCTAGCTGTTAAAATAAGTCAGGCGTAAAAACCTACAATAGACTTCCATATCTTGGGTCTTCTTTGATGACTCGCGGCATATCCTTTTGCCAATTATTATTGCAACAACAGTCCTGTATGAATGGCATTCTTCCCCATCAGTGGAGTAACGGGCCTGTCTGTCGGAGCGGCGGAAAATTTCCCAGTCTTGGGCATTTTTCCCGTCTAGGGGTCAAAAGGCCAATTTTCCCGGTAGAGGGCTAAAACACGGCTGATTTTAAAACAGGATTTTGCAATTTTGTCCCGGCCAAAGTCGTCGTGGGAGGGGGGGGGGCAACCTGCCCCCCCCTGCCCGCCCCCCCCCCCGCCTGTTACGCCACTGTTCACCATTAACTTGCAAATCGACCATGCATGGTTGGATCAGTTATCGCCGAGTTTGACACAATTTTATGTATAGCCTGAAGTATTCTTTGAAATTTACCACCATGGGAACGCGACAGTCACACCTGCAGATCAACACAATTAAAAGCTATTTTTGCGAAAGACCTTTCACGTTTGGAGATTTCAACGAGTTTCAGGGACTTGTTACCCCCTCTATGATGCCAGCAATAAATCAGAAAGCTAAGAAAGCTCTCGTAGGTTTATTTTATAACATTCTCTATCTAACCATACTTAGCATCCCAGTTCCATACTTAGCGAGAGTATCACGGTACAAGTTTTCCTCATTACATGGAATATGATGGGATCTAATTATGAAAAAAACTTCTCAAAACTGGCCGGGGGACTTGTAACATATTCATATGCAATTGCGCGGCGAACGTTTCATTGTTTCTCCCCATAGAGAACACAAATGGCACCCCAAACAGTGTTCACGTCTGAGATTAAGACATAAATTGCAAAAATCAATCCACTACCCTGACATTAAGGAAAAACTAAAAATTCCTCAATATCCCCCCCCTATATGTGTGCCTATCAAATTAGCATTGTTACGACACAGTATATACCAAGACGGCCTACCGGTACTAAAAGTTACACCCAAAAGCTACAAAGAATACTTTACCTCTTGATCAAATAATGTGATACAGTTATCATTGGCGATCTCCGTGATTTGCGTGCGTATGGGGAGGTCCTTCAAAAAAGTTGACCCAACTCCCTTAAAAGCCCCCTTTTGGACTTTTTGAACATCTTATCAGCAAAGGTTCACTTTCTTGTCAAAAGTTTCTATAAATTGTGGACATTTGGTATCACAAATATCAGCAAAACGTGACTCTGTCATTTTGTGGAAATTGGGTTGTGTAACATTAGTTAATATTAGTGTGCCATACAAGAAAGATACCATTAATCCATTCACAACAAGGTTAAGCATATACCCAAATTGTGTCTACTCCACAAATATTGGGGAGAGCTTAATCTATAATTGTAAATAGGTTGGTTTTGATGTAAAAACCTCTTTAAAATTCACTAAAGTAAAAATCTCGAAAAAAAATCCACATAATGATGTTCTTTGTAATATTTTGTTCGGTAATTTCTAATTATTTTGCTAGCCATCTTTGAAAAAAGCGCCCTCTAGTAATGGTAAATAATAGCACTTTTGGTCCTAAAATATTAAAGGAAATCAGTAGGTTAAAATAATCTAGAAAACTCAACTCTATTAAATGGCATTTTGATCAATACTATGTTTTAGGACAGTTTTTAATTAGTTTTCTATGATTTTGGCGGCCATTTTGGAAACAAACCCACCATCAATTATTCCTGAACAACACTGTTTTTACTTGAAAACATTTCTAGAGATCGCCTAGCCAGAAACCCGACCCTATTAGATGTTATTTTGGTAAACAATATGCTTTTAATGAATTCTTTATGATTTTGGCGGCCATTTTGAAAACAACGCCCTCTATCATTCCAGAACAACACTGTTTTTGGTTTTAAAGCATTTCTAACGGTCACTTGGCCAAAATAACGTAGAAACCTAACCCTTTTAGATGGTATTTGTAGTAAACAATACGCTTTTATTCGATTTTCTATGATTTTGGCGGCCATTTTGAAAAAGCGCCCCCCCCCCCCAGGTGACGAAATACGACACTGAAAATTCGGCAACAAGTTGAAAGCGATTCCTTGTGATGTCCTTGAACACATGAAAGTGAAAAATCAAAGTTGGCAAAATTATCGCAGTAGCTGACAACTGCTGCCTGACTAATTAGCGATAACTTAAACGATTACTGATTGAAATTATACTCAATTAAAGGCTGATTCAGAGATTTCCCGATGAGGGCGCCCTCAAATTTCAAACAAATCGCGTTTTTGTCATATACATATATAATGCGTGTCCATATACTAACCACTGTGTGAAATAGCTAAGCTCAAATCGAAGTCCTTCATATAGAAAATCACAACTTTGTTTTTAAATTCCGGATCTGGAATTTTTGTTATACACAGTATCCTATGGCACTGTTATACTGTGCATAAATGTTTACTCCATGAAAACGAAAAATCCGATTCATCTCTAACTTTGGAATTGAGCATTTTAGGTGACTATCTTTAATTCTAGTGCACTATTTTTAATTATTATACAAACAAATTATATTTCGAAATCTCTGAGTCAGCCTTTAAATGCCTCCCGGTTACACTTAATTTAGATACAGGGAATTATTTATTTTCTTGAGTGTATGAAAAATCCTGCAATTTTAAGTTTACCAGGAACAATGCAAGAAGCAAGAGAGAAGTCTATGTAATGGCAATAATATCTTTATCATATTTTAACAACAGCATATTTAATATCATCAAAACCACAAGTAGTACCAGACACAAGTACTCTCTAAATGTAAAAAGAGTGAAAAAACGAGTGAATCCTAATTCACTCGAAAAACCACTGTAAATCACTCAAAAATAGTTGCATGTGTTGGTTAATCCACTCCAAAAAGAGAGAAATCACTGAACTTTCAATGCAAAAAGAGTGAGAGTGAACACCACTCTAAAAATGTGTTGTCCTCCATTTAACTCTTTAAAGAGTAGATATTCACTCCTTTTTGAGTGAATAATTAGTAGAACGAGTGAAATAGTGAAATGTGCACTCAAAAAGGAGTGACGTTCACTTTAAGCGAGTGAATGTCCACTCTTTAAAGAGTTAAATGGAGATCAGGACAACACATTTTAGAGTTGTATTCATTCTCACTCTTTTTGGAGTGAAAGTTCAGTGATTTCTCTCTTCTTGGAGTGAATTAACAACACATGCAACTATTTTTGAGTGGTTTACACTCTTTTTCGAGTGAATTAAGATTGACTCGTTTTTTCACTCCTTGTACATTTAGAGAGTAGATCCACCAAACAATAAATCAACGGAAGAAGATTAGATTTATTATAACGTCCAATTATGTTGTTGGTTCCAAGTTGTGCAATTATCAACAGAAAAGTCTGTAAGAATATTTATTTATCTTTCCCTAGAGGTAGCCAGCGCACACAAGTGTTGAAAAAAAAAACATATGCGCTTGGCCGGATTCGAAAAGGCGACCTCCGCATTACTATAGCACGGCTCTCTTGCCAACTGAGCCATCAAGCCTGGGTTAGTAGAGGAGCGATGGATATCTTCTATAGGTGTTAGGTCCGAAAGGTGTCCATCGCTTTCCTAGCGGATAGCATCAGAACGAAAAATTTACATATACAATTTATATTTGTTTTGAAATTTTACCTACTTGGTACTCTAGGTAGACAAGGATGAATAAATCGCGTTTTAGATCTCACTTCAAAACGGGTTGAAATATCGGCGCGAAACTTTACAGATGGGGTTTTTCGGGTGAAGGCCATTCTATTAAGATGAAAATTTTTATAGACTTAAATCGGGTCATCCCCCTTTAACTACTTAGTACTCCAGGTAGGCAAGGGTGAATATGTATCATTCTTTCCTTGGAGACAGCCAGCGCACAAGTGTTGGAAAAAGACACGTGCGCTTGGCCGGATTCGAAACGGCGACCTCCGTACTAACGGAGCTATCAAGACAGGGTTGATAGAGGAGCGATCATCTATATAAGACTTTGTTAGGTCCGAAGATGTCCATCGCTTTCCTAGCGGATAGCATCAGAACGAAAAATTTACATATACAATTCATATTTGTTTTCAAATTTTAACTATACTTAGTACTCCAGGCAGACAAGGATGAATAAATCGCGTTTATAGATCTCACTTCAAAACGGGTTGAAATATCGGCGCGAAACGTTAAAATTTTATAGACTTAAATCGGGTTATCCCCCTTTAACTACTTAGTACTCCCTGGAGATAGCCAGGGCACGCAAGTGTTGAAAAAAATGTGCGCTCAGTAGGCCGGTGCTGCGTCGAGATATGGTATATTTCAAATACTAGTAATTTTCGATATCAAAAACTAGTAGTTTTTTTAATGTTACTATTTTTCGATATCGGAATTTGTATATTCCTAATATTCGATACCAAAAAGTAGTAGTATTTGGTAACCCTCAAATGTTGGTAGTTTTTCCTGTAAAAACGACCGTGCACGTAGTGTTATTGGTTAGGGGCTCTCGATAATATTCTGCTTTAGCTTCGATCGTACGTGTACGAGGGAGCTGAAAAACATAAAATTACTGTCCGCCACAATTCCTTTTCCCATTTACTTTAGGCGACTAAATACGCCCATTCTGCTCATTCTGCCCATTCTGCTTTACCGCTCATTCTGCTTTTCTGCATTCTGCCCATTCTGCCTTTTCTGCTCATTCTGCTTTTCTGCATTCTGCTCATTCTGCTTTTCTGCTCTTTCTGCTTTTCTGCCCATTTTGTCCATTCTGCTCATGTTCTGCTTTTCTGCCTTTTCCACCAACCGGTGAGTTTAGTGGCAAATCAAGAGTCTTACAGAACTGAAATACACTCGAACAGGTAGTCCAAGGCTGTAGAAGAAACGCGAACTGGGCCCCATCCGCCGCACATCACACCTACACCGCCATCTCAGGCCAGCCACACCCCACACCCCACACCCCGGGACCAATCACCGCCACAACCCACCCATTTCCCTCTGTACAGACAAAGGTAGACAAACCGAGAACATTGTCAACATGTACATAATTCACATCATTACATAAGACAAAATTCCATAATGGGAGTAAACAAAGGACATATCGGTTAAGACAAAAATGATTTGAAAAAGGGGTCTGCTGATGTAACCTTGGAAAATAGAAGGGAAATGAAGTTAATTAGACTTTGGATGGCTTGGTATCGTAAGGCTTGATAATAATGGACTTTCGTTAGAGTTTTGAAGTATAGTCGAACACATTTTAAAGGAAGGATTTAATGTGTTCCAGGGTAAGGCACCTTGCGATTTAATAGTATTTCTGCGTCGCGAGTAAACGGTCTGTAGGCTTTACACCTTCCCAGATGTCAAGCTCATAATGCTGTCCATCCAAGACAGATCTTTCGTCCTGGAGACATCAAATGAGCAATGCAGTAGAAAGCGCAAAACTTCGGAACGGTGTTCCACAGGGTTCTGTCCTGGCACCCTGTCTTTTCAACATTTATGTCTCAGATGGGCCAAAGGGGGGGGGGGTGTTCACAGTACTCCTATGCAGACGATACGGCACTTTTTACTTAAAATAGCAACCGATTCATTTGAGGTCTTGGAAACAGTGCTTTTCAGAAAGGCTTAATCACTGTAGGCCAGTTCTTCCACCGATGGCACTTGAAACTCAGCAAACCCAAGACCGTCAGCTCTGTTTTTCACCTTGCAAATCGATGCGCAAAATAGAACTTAAGATATGGAGATAAACTGTCCCACGAGTACCTTGGTGTCATAATGGACCAGCCTTACTTTCAATCAACACACCAAGGCTGTCGCTGCCAAGACCCAGTCTCGTGTCAATCAACTCAGAAGGCTCGCAGGAACTGGATGGGGTCCATCTTTCGATATTTTACATACATCGACTGTTGCTTTGGCATACTCAACTGTTGAATACGCTGCACCAGTATGGAGTCACCATGGTCACAGTGTACACTCACACAAGATTGATGTCGTTTTGAATGATGTAATGAGACTTGTTGCCTTTTGGGGACGCCTATAGAATATCTTCCAATTTTGTCTGGCATAGTTCCTGCAAACCTTAGGAGGAACCTTCAAAACGATCAAGCTCGCAAAGAAGTGTGATGAACCTGGTAGCCTTATCCCCCACCAACACCCTTTGAGGATCAGAGAATTCCACGGAATCACTTTGCTACCCAATCAATGATGCCATCGTAGCATTCCTATCGATCATCCTGGTTAAATGACAGATGGTCTGAGCAATGGTCATCCTCTACCTTGAACCTAAAGCAGTTTGTGAACAGCACATCCTGCAAGCCCAAAGACTGTGACCTTGATAGCATGGGTCAACTTCAACAGACTCAGAACTGGCACTGGCCGTACAGAGCACTTCCTTCATAAGATCAGTGCCAAACTTCCACCCAACTGCGATTGTGGAGAGCCACAAACCAGATGACTGTGATGTCTACAAGTCCCCAAGATGAATCCCATGCCTGATCAACCTGGATAATCAGCTGGTTAAAGGCGGATCTTCCACTGTGATTTTGGACTTACACGAACGAACGAACGAACGAACGAAGGCTTTACATAGAAATCATTTAATGTCGAGTATCATGCGAATGTATATCTTTGTTCACAAGAGCTCTCCGGATGTGTCGCACTGCATTTGATCAGTCAGCTGTAATTTATTCCACTGCGTCATCAAATGATTTCTTAATAATCGCTGCCATACTGAATTGTGTATTGTTCCTAGAAACGTAACCCTTCATATTAGCCCATATCAATTCTTCAGGGTTCAAGTCACTAGTGGTAGGGAGGCAAACGTACAATTAGTTTGCTTGATGACATTGCAAAGCTCCTTTTTTCGTATACTTGGAGGGAAATGCGATATTCTGGCTTTTCAACCATTCTCGCGTTTCTGAATTTTTGCTATTGGATGTCGGAAATTTCTCAACTTTGACGCTTTGATAACTTGCATTATCAATAATGATAATGGACTCTTTGGGTATGTTTGGAAATAACTGTGTTTCCATCCATTCTTGGAAATGTTCGGCGTTCATATCGATATGATAATCTCCTGATGCGTTTTTGGCAAAAAAACTGAGTTTGGCTCCGGGAAAAAATCCATCAACACTTCCAGCACGCATAATTACTAACCGCGGTCCTTTCCCCAGTGGTGTTGGGAACACCACCCTAGTTCCAATCTTGTCTATTTAACACTTTTACAGGGTGTAACTGGTGTTGATCCATGTTTCGTCGAGATATATGATTTGTGAAGGTTCTTTAGTTTGTCTGATCTTTTTAATTTTGCGAAGATATTTATGTCGCAGTAAAACAATTTCGGCTCTTTTTATCGGAACTTTCTGCCATTCTGATGTTTTAAGTTTAAATCGAAGGTTTTTCAACAGTTTCCAGAGACTCCTTCTCCCACCAACGAAGTAATATCTTGACGAATAGCGGTCAATAGTTTACCTAACGTGGGAAATTCTTTCCCTCTGGCAGAATTGATGCACTTTAAGAATGATTACTTGCCTGTCAAAACCGTCAACGTTTAGTTTATTTGCAGAGAGGGGAAATCGGGAAATAAATCACGGATATAAACGTTAAATCAGTCCTTTTTCGAATTCTTTTGCCCTACGACCGGGAAATTGTGATGTGGACATTTGTTGCACCTACCGGGAAATTGCCCCCTCGGAACCACCGGGTTGGCTACGTGCCTGTGTGGCTCCTATGATTAAGAGACGACGTTGTACGTGGATGATTGTAAAATGCTTTGAAATCAAATGCGGGGCCACGTGTCTGGTGGACAACAGTAAATTAAACGAAGTTTACTATTGTAAATGGAAATAGATCGTTTTCAAACACATTTTCCAGTTGTGTATAGGTATAATATACATACAGGCCTGCATTAATTTGTGAAACTTGCCGGTGAGTAACATAATATTTTATATACGAGGCTTAAACACCTGTTCAAGAAAAGTCCTGGGTGCAAAGCCATCTTTTATCTGTGCTTTTGAAACATATTCGATCGTGGTCTTTCAGAGCAATAGCTTAGTCCGAGTGCTTTCTGTAAAAAGTGCCGTACTAAATGCAAATGCATTGTGTACTAATAAGTATAGAGATGTTTATTGCCAATTTTTTTTTAAGATTTAAATTTATTTAAAACTCTCTTCAAATATTAAAAAAATAATTACATGATTTTCAGGAACAAATACAGTGAAATTAGATACACATATAAAAATACAAATCGACAATAAAGAACTAAACCTTGCATTGTCCAAGTAAGTTTTTATGCATATCATTTGATACTTAATTACCATGTCTGTAAAATAATCTAAATATTTGTTCTTGCTTACCTTATATTTGAAGAGAGTTTATATAAATTTAAATCTAAAAGAAAGAAACATTTGGCTATTGATGCTAATTCAGAATCAATTGAAGATTCAAGGCCTAATGCATTTTCATGGGAAAAGAGTATATTGGTATCATCAGTAATAAATAATGAAATGAGACGTTTGTGAGCATAAAGGAAGATCATTTATTTATTTATGTATTTATTCATTCTTCTTTAACCTGGGGACCATTCAATGCTCAACATTGTTCTCCCATGGAGCCCAGGTGGTACAAGACCAGTACATAAAAATATCATAATTACAAATAATCAACATATCTCAATATAAATCATACATCTAAATACCACTAGAGAAATATACAAAGTGGAATTAGATAAGCTAAAATTACATACTTGTGTGTAATAGGAAGAGCAATGGACCTAGAATCGATCCTTGCTGTACACCGCGGGTTATAGTAGAAAACTTCGAGGATTCTTCGTTATACATAACTTATTGTTCCCTGTCACTAAAATGTGGGAGAGCGTGGCCTAGCGGTTAGGGTGCTTGCCTGTGGCGCAAATTTACCCCAAAAAATCCCGGGTTCGAATCCAGGTGGGGTCACTTGCTGGGATTTATTTGGGTGCTCATTTCTGGATTTAATCTGTATACGAGCTATTGATTAATACAGGATACCGCTCTCCTCCATGGTTCTCTTGGAATTGGACAAATGAATCATGAAAGCATCCCGTCCTTCGGAGGGGACGTTAAGCCGTCGGTCCCGTGTACAGAAAGTCACAACTGTACATGTACATCGCAGTCAGTGTCGAATAAGAGTAGGGTGTAAATCCCTGACTGTTATCAATCCGCCCAGTCTCAAAAAGCGGGCCATGTTAGGAGCGTCCGTATCATGTATACACGCGGCCCCGGATCAGCTTACTCAGTTCAAATGACTTGTGGATACGCTAAGAAGAAGAAGACTATAGTAGATTCAACCCATCGTGTCACCTCTAGTACTTTTCGGAAGGTATGGGCATTGAATGAGGGGCATGTGCAGTGGTTGGAAATTAAAATCGGGATTAAAATTCCAAGCTAAATCTATTGAAACATGTAGTCCGCAGCGTAAACGCATTTGTAGCTACAAAAACATAGCTCTCAAACATTCTGTCTAATCGTATTTGCTTCAGTGGTATTCAATGTAACAGGTGTGTTGAATTTTACTGACTTTTGAGCGCTCGTGTTTTGGATATGAAGGAACACAAAAGTCTTTGAAAATGATGGCAACATGAAAAGCCAGATTATCTCAATTCGTTCATGAAACAGGTGAATCGGGCCTCATGTTTTCTTTTTCTGGCCCCTATCCCAACTAATCGACTCTGTCCACAACTTTTCCTCTGGTGACACGATGGGTTAAATCTACTATAAGATATTTTTGAATCCATTGATCCACTAGTGAATAATGTGCCAGAAATCCGGTTTAGTTATATATGATCTGGAATGACATGCCTTGTCGAAACTAACCCGATATCTGCCAATCCCAGAACTTTCTGAAAATCAGTATTTTTTTTCCCTTTTTTTCAATATTTAAAGAAAGGTTTATTTAATTTAAACATCTGGAGTATTGTTTGCTAATTCAGAATTGTATATTCAAGGCCTAATGACATTAATGGAAAAGAGTTACGTTGACAACATCAGCAAAAAAAATAATGAACTGAGACGTTTGTGGGCATTTAAAGGAAGATCAGTATAATGGAAGAGCAATGGACATAGAATGGATTCCTTGCGGTTACACCGCAGGTTATAGTTAGAAAACGAGCGACTCCTCGGTAAAACCATAACGTATTGTCACTAAAGGTAAACTGAATGAATCCACTTTCGAATATGTGCAAGAACACTTTTAGTTTGTTCTGGAATAACATGCCTGGTCGGAACTAAACCAGATGTCCTGCCACATTCCAGGTTATATGTAAACTAGCTGTTCTGCAACTTTTCTTGTACTGCTTTTAGTTGCATAACTATATAAACTTCAAAAGAAGCTTGGCCGCCCAGAAGTTTTTAGTTTACTCTTAAAAACCAAAATGGCGGCCAAAATACCAATTTTGACATAAATTGGCTAAAATTTATATATCCGTCATAAAAACGTACACAAAACTTCGAAACATTGATGTCTCTGTTTCTCTCTATGCAGGAAAATTATCGTTCATGTGCTTAACCGTACTCAAAGGTCTGCTATATGTAGCTTTCGTAGAAGTGCTATAATTTAAAGATTGAAGAAGGTGACGTTAGGCTTCTCCTGGCAATTGCCCCCTTTTTTTTTCGTTGTGATAAAACGGATTTTTTCTATATGTGATTTAAATGAAAACTGAAGCTGAGCTTTCTTCATATGAGATGTTAAAAGCAAAACTAATCACGTCCTTAAAACGTTTTCTCAAATAGATGATACTTTTGATACACTAAATTTTTGATTAAGATTATTTATAAAAATTATTCGTGTTAAAAGATTTTGATATGATTAAAC
The DNA here is from genome assembly GCA_023653785.1 of Ophioderma brevispina. Lineage (NCBI taxonomy): Eukaryota > Metazoa > Echinodermata > Ophiuroidea > Amphilepidida > Ophiodermatidae > Ophioderma > Ophioderma brevispina. The sequence continues at coordinate 107,955 of JAMKCH010010804.1, forward strand.
GCATTGCTACTTTTGTTTGTACACTGCTTTTGATATCCGTTCTCATGTTATGTTTAAACAACTTTATTTTGTTATATTTACTTTATTTAAAAATGTGTGGTCTAGCTGTTATATTAATTAACAGTATGTTGGGTGTTTATCAATAAGGGGGGAGAAGTAGAGAAACCCGGCTTGTGGTCTCCCCTGTTAAAGCTGAGTAGCGAAGCAAAGTTAAAAATGCGAAGCGAAGCAGCGACCTAATCTCTGCAACTCCAAACCCCACTGTTTTCCATTAAAATAATTTCTTAGATACCCATTATCATGAATAGACCTCAGCGAGGCCTTTTCTAAGGTTCTGACTTTGACTATGTTGTCATCATTGAATGTGGAGGGTGTTTCCAGTGAAAAAAGTTACCATTCATTGCTGATTTGTGTAACAATACTCCATGGCGATGTCCTATGTCTGCAGGAAACCCACAGAGGAATCCAATAACCACGCCCACCATACCAGGAATGGTCCTGCCCCGAGAGACAACATCGACAATACCTGGACAGTGATTATTGTGAGAAACAGGTATCGAAGTAGAAGCAACCTCAATGTATGTATGATAACAACATCGAAGTCATCACTCAATTGGTTAGTTCTGTCATAGTTACATTGTATCCAAACCTCCATCAGCAGATTTCGAGCACCCTCAGCTCAACAGTGGGAATTCATCCAAACCTCACTGTCTTCATTGGCGCACTGCTTAAAACAGCCATAGTACTCAATGGGCTACAATGAAACTAACAAAAGATCGGGACAGTGTCGAAGAATGATAGACAGTCAACCTAGGTCTCCTTCACGACTCTAAGCTGCCGACATCATTTCATAGTGCCCGAGAGGAAGAGAAGAGGCGCTATAACCCTAATCTAGCTATGTTAGCAAAAACATCTCTAACATATTGTAGCAAGATTGTTCTGGATCCTGATCTACTAACTCAGCATTCGACCAATTGGTTATGTGCCAAGTCAAACGCTGCAGTAAGACCAAACAAAGTGCCTTTTTTTAAGCGCCGCGTTCACTACCAAAGAAGGGTACGGCAAGATTCACGGATGGATGACTGGATCAGAACGTGAAGAGGATTGCTCAAAAACCCATAACTATGACAAATTTGCCCCAATCTGAAACAAGAAGGGACTGCACGGAGATTTCATACCCAGAGGCTGTAGGACGGCATATATACCAGGCCTTTCCAAGGAAGTTGCTACAGAATCTCAAGAGTAGATCACCATGTTTGAAGCTGATCCTTTTTCGGATGAAACAACTGCTAAAGGTGAGGACAGGAAAGTCTCGGAAGAGGATCTCCCAGGAAAAAGATTCAAAAACCTGGCACACTTAACTTTTGAATCCACTAATGACCCATAACAGCAAGAAAGCATGTGGTCTACACATCCGAAAGCTCCGAGGGGATCCACAGAACAGGACCTCCACAGCAGCCAAATTGTTACCACCCAACCAGTTGCCCACAACTGCTTTTAAATGGAAAGGAGCAGACAGAAACCCAAAAGAAGAAGAAGAGATAAAAAATAACCATAAGCCCCCGGTATAGTGGTTGACCCTGGTTTTACTCGCCTCAACATGGACGAATATTGGAATAAGGTATCTAAACTTAACCAGGAAAAACTGTATCCCCAAAGCAGTAGGCCTTGGACAAACATATCTACTGAGCAACTAAAAAATCTTGCCAGTAGCAAACGGAAGGAATGGCTTCTTGAGCTCTCAATTGCTGCCTTATTTACCACAGGTTCCCAAAGATCTGGAGGAAAGCACATGTTTATGGCCACTCCTAAAAGGATGCGGAAAGATCCATCCAATCCCAAGAGAGCTAAAGACCTATATCACTCCTTAGCCAAACCTACACGCTCTTTGAACGCCTCCTGATCAATCGGATCGACAACCTGTGATAGACGAACACATCATACCAGAACAAGCTGGTTTCCGGCCAGGCAAGTCAACAACAAAGCCAAGTTACTCAAACTAAACTCAACACATGAGGATGGTTCGAGAAGGGTATGGTAACCGGAGATGTGATTCGTCGACCTCTCAGCAGCTTACGACACTGTTAATCACAGATGCCTACTCCAATAAGATCCTGTGAAAATTACCCAAGGGGACATACGATTGACTGCCTGAGGCTTATCCGTGGATTGCTGCTAACAGGATGGTTCTGTTTCAGATAGGAGCGAAGCGAAGAGCCGGATGCAGTAGGCCTCAAGAATGGTCTACCACAAGCGAGTGTGCTTGCACCACAAGGGAGTGTGCTCGAACCTCTCCTGTTCAACATATTTACCAACGACCAACCTAGGAGTGCAGGGAACCTGTCGTTTTAGTTTGCAGACGATTTTTTTTTCTTTGGAATAGCGCACAAGATGCCGAATTCACAGTTGTTGAAAGAGAGACTCTCAAAGCTTTGGATGAACTCACTCCTTAGTTTGAGGAAAACCACCAACGTGCAAAACCATGCTAAGACACAGGGGTGTACTTTCCATCTACGCAACGTGAAGCCAAACGTCAGCTTAAAGTTACCTGGTCTGGGGAAACTCCCCTGGAGCACTGTGATAACCCTGTCTACCTAGGAGTCACCTGGACCGCACTCTTTCTTATAAAGACCCACATTGAGAAGGCGAAGAGTAAAGAAGTAGTGTCAGCAATAACACTTGAAAAAAACTCACCTGGCACAAAATGGGGGTGCTCGCCCACTTAACCTAAATCGAAGGCCATTGACCCTTGCTAATATGTGCAGAGATGCCTGCCCTGTATGGGAAAGATCAACCATGCCAAGAAAAAAAAGCTTGATCCGCGTTAAATGCCTCCGTGCGGAGCTTATAAAGGATGCCTCCATTCTAAACACCCCCAACGGAGAAACTTTGTACATCCTAGCAGGGAATTGCTCCACACAGAATCCGTCGTAGCCGTAGCGAGAATGCAAGGGCGTAGCTGCCAAGTATACAATGTGAAGCACCTATGTCTGAAGAGATACCTGCTGCCAAACCGGCCTTAAATCTAGGAGAGAGAGGAGAGAGAGGTCTTCTTAAGCAAAGTCCAACCTCTTGAAACAGTCTCTAAGGAGGTAAAGAGAGCGCTTGTGGAAAGAAGGCTTTGCCACAACAAAAGTAACAAATCTATCGGTATTGCTGAAAAACCTGGTTAGCATCTTCCACTGGAGCTGACTCCTCGATGGGCTGAATGGCGAAGCCTCAACACATTTGAGACCAGACTTCCGATCTAATGTTTCTTGCAGAGTGGGCTATCTTGAAGGCATACCAGATACTACCTGTGTGTTGTGGAACAGCATCCACAGACAAGGAACACCTCTTGGTTGCCACTGCTGGAGCAAACACGGACGCGGGTAGATGAAAAAATAAGAAAAGCCCTTAAGTTACACTGCCAAACAAGGACCTGCGGACTTCAAGTGAAGCAGCCAGACGCTTGTACCCATCTCTGGCTGGATCATATTTGAGAACCACATTGTTTGGACACGATAAGAAGAAGAATCAATAACTTTTTGCCATTTGGTACATAAACGTAAACTGTATACCACCGTTACTTCCCCCGATAGCCCTATACCAGGGCGTAACCATTTTTTGTTTCAGGATGGAAAGGGTCACCTGAATTTCTGGGGGGGGCAGCATATATTAAAAGTTTATTCGTACAGTATAGCCTATGTTTTTTGTCCACTGTAAATTGACGCGTGTGGGCAGAAAATCACTATTCACAGGGGGAAAGGTTGGGAGGGGAAATAACTCCCCACACGGGGGAGCTGACCTTTGCCCCCCATTACGCCACTGCTTATACCTCATGCATTACCATCGGTTTGCATGTGGGCCATTCTCAAAAAAGTGAAGCCAGTAGAGTTTATTTCATTCTTTGATCCACAATTTTTTGGCACTTTTGCTTAAATAGTTAACCGTGTTAATGTTCTTTAGTAATTTGCGCTCTACACTGACATATATAGTTTTCTATACTTTTAAATTCATTATCTCGGTCATTTTACTCCATAAACACCTAAAAACATGCCAAAATGGTGTTTCCGTCGCACTGTGCACGTATTTTACAAGACATACATATACCTTCAATAATCAAATTTTTATTCATACAGTGGTTTTTTATGTCTAAATGCATCAATGATAGATGATAGGTATCAATCTGCCGGATCACATTTTCTGGTAAGCTAAAAGAAGCCAATATATGGATTCCGCGAAATCTTGGTATTTACGTTCTCAGTGTATTAACTCAATTTTTTGAAAATGTAACTGCAATGATAATACTTTTTGCATAGCTCAAAGGCAATCAAATCTGTATACATTGGTGTAATTCATAACATCAAAATGCTTGGTTGCAATTTGGCCTGCTAAAAAGTATATTCCAAAATTAAATGCGTCCGTTTAAATGTATATTACGTTATAGGCAAACTAAATAAGTGAGATTCTAGACTCTAAAAGATATACTTGCTGTAGACACACATGCCCTGACCTTGATTAGTCGAATACTTAGGATTACATGCACTCGCCAAGTATTAGGACACTGAAACGCATCAAAAAGTATATTACGTTACGTATAATACGTTATCCAAAACGAATACCGAAAACTACAGGAATCCTCTATTAACGTTCGCTCGGTAATTTTTACGCTTCTGCCATGCTCCCGAACCTAGTGTTGAGAATTGTTGCACCAAATAAGGGAAGTTAGTCACTTTTCCTTATTAACGTTTTACCCAAATAGTTTTGCGTATTAATATACACACTGCAGGTACACATTGTGCTGGGTTTTGTGCATTGTGGTACATTAATAGGGAATAGAAGGTCTTGTAGTACTGCCACATCCGTATGCATGCAGTGTGTACGGGGGCTATGTACACATGATATTAGTTGTGCTTATAGGGGTTTTTAAGTCACATTAGGTGGCTCGTGCGTGAGATAACGTAATATACGCACAGTTTTAGGGCCTATTTTAAATATCTTTTTGTTACAATCTTCCTTCACAAGTTCTTTAAAGGTCATGGTTATTCTAGATTTGTTGTGAATGATAGAAACAGATAATTTCTTAAGTCCTGACTTTTCCGCTACTAATAGATAGGCCAAGGTAAAAGAATATAGGCCTATAGACCTATTCCTCGGCTTTTAAAATACCACTGTTGGCAACTTAATGATGTATGTTTATAATCTGAACATAGTTATACAATGCAGCAAAAATCTTATATTTAATTCTTATTTTTTAGCGGTATCCGTAAAATGAACAGAACTTCCGGGATGGAGACTCCACCCTGACTCATGAAGCTAAACTCGTCCAGAAATATTATATACTCGAGCTGAATTTTACCAACCCGAGCACGTGAAAGAAGGGAAATGGCTTTATTCTCCAAAGAAGTCCACACGCAAGAAAAAGGAAGAAAAATGGGCAGCCGCTGCTCCTGTGGAATAATGCCGAGTTTCAAATGAAAATAAAGTGATAACAAATAATGACACGTATTTGGGATAAGGGCAAAATTGAGAACACTATAAGAACTTACTGCTGTTTGAAAGCCTTAGCTTTGAAAAGTATTAATTTAGACGATATAGGCCCCGATGTGGTTATTTAAAGAACAAATAACCTAATTCGAAAAAAGTGGAAGCTACTTTTGTCATTTTTTACAGTTAAAAAACAACCTATTAACGTATTCACTGTTGTTATTTAAGCATTTTGAAGTGGATTTAACATCATGTTTATTTACTGCATTATGATGTAAATTACTATATCCATACCAACAACGTAAAAACGAAGGATATTGAAATAAATTTACATCGTCTTCATGCAAGTGATAATTGAATGTTAAAAGAGGGTTTAACATATGCTTATCAAAGGCAAATAAATTTAAGCCCTAAGATATCAGGATACTATCCGTATTGAAAAAAAATGATCTTGTCCTTGTTTTGAGAACTTTCCTAATACGATAAAAAATACAAAATAGACGTAGAGAAGGACTGCCGTTTAAATGTACAACTTGTATCATACCATGTTTATTGCTTTCACTACAAGCATTCCTGATATGTCTCGCACCATTAAGTGAGAATTCATGAATTCAAGTGTTGACACTTCTTTTAAAATCACCACAAAATTTATCCGAGAGCATATCGGGATAACGTCCTATACAAGGCCAAAAACAGGAAAAACAACTTTAATTTGAAGTGGTTCAAATGTAAAAATATGGACCCAGTGTGTTCTAACTTTTTGTTGTTTCCATATGTATGATTGTTAGCTAATAAAACATGGATGATAAAGACTTTTGTGCGTGCGACTTTGTATTTTTCGATTTTTCAAATTAGGGCTTCACTTTTTTTGAGAATAGCACATATGAGGGGGTAGTGTAAATCAATGGAAGAGGCGTGTAGTTAGCCCAATTTTGAAATGCAATCACAGACACTTTCTACTTAGTTCATGTTCGTGATGGACAAGATACTAAATATTTCATCTGAGAAATTTAGCGTAATTGTAAAGTCAAAGTCGCATTAGCGGTTTCGAAAAGTGCCATTAAAGCCACTGTGGACCGCGAGAGTTGAAAACAGGGAAGAGCTTAGGCTCACGCTTAAGAAAGCAGTATGACAAATACGTGGCGGTGAGATTGGCTGGAAATGCAACTGAATGAAGGGCCCGGATGCGCGATGGTGAATTAATGGCACGCTCCACGTATCAAATCATGGCGGTTTCATGCGCGGTATTCGAGTTTTTACCCCGAGTATATGTCGGTTTTTTACAGCGATGCCTATTCCAGTTTGAATCTTGTGCCCAGTTTCATAAATCATGTCAGACTAAATATGTCCAGATTAATTCTGCCGAGTTTTAAAAAACTGGACATGATTTTTTTTCAACATGTGCAAACTGGACCTGATTTTTTTCTCAACTGAGGACAAATGGACATGAGGGGAAAAGTTTGGTGATTTTTTTTCCAAACATGTAGCAAACTCGACCATGAAAAAAAAAATGAGAAAAAATCATGTCGCAGATTTTGCAACTGGACATGATGATGTCAAACTACCATTATAGAGAGCAAAACTCGATTGTCTAGGAAGGTGCAAACATCTAACCTTCGCTCTCTGTTATGCTGAGCTACATCCGCTGGGACCTATTAGGCTGTAAAAACTCGACATAGTACGCTGCCACACTCGAATATGGCGAGGAAAACTAGAACACAGCGCGTTGAAATGGAAACTCGGACAGCGCGGGGAAAACTCGCCATGTTTGAATGTGATTTGATGACGTGGAGCGTAAAATGGAAATGTTTATCCGTTTGCAAACACTCACCATATAGAGAGCACTAACTCGATGTATAGAGGGCAAATGGGACAGCAGAGATGCGCTGTAACTCGACATATAACGCGCTGCACACTCGACATATGGCGAGGAAGGAAACCTCGATACACAGAGCGTGAAACTAGACATGCGCGGGAAAACTGTCGCCATAATTTGATAACGATTGGAGCGTGCCATACGATTTTTACTATTAGGTATTGTGCACATTAACATGTTTTAAGGATATTTATTTTCATTTAAAGGGCTATTTACCACAGTAACAGAGCATTCCCATCAGATTACAAAATTAAAAGGACCTTTACTTTATTTTATCTTTTTAAAGGTCATTGCATCATTTACCAATTTTATTTAGTCATTCCCATTCATTTTATTTACCAATTTTAAAGGGTCATCCCAAAATGGCTACAAAGAACCACCGGTCACAACCCACCAAATACTGCCACGAAACCACACAGGCGGTGACGCTCTGTTTTTTCTATACAAAGACATAGCTTTTCATCTAAAAAAGCAAAACGTCAATTGCTTGAGCCCGTAACCCAAAGAATTAAAAAATTTTTTACTTTTTTTATTTTTTATATACAAGTAAGCATAACATTATTCTTTAGGATATGATCGAAATCTCAATGAGGCATGATTAAATGATTTTTAACCTACTATATCCCTACTGCATTGAAATACACTTTTAGAAACAAAAATCACGAGGCGTACCCCTGCCTTGTTTTTAAGGGGGAAGATGCCATGAAAATCCGTCAGAGCCGGTGATCGTCATATTTTCCTCTAGGGAACATTAGAGGTATATGTGCTGGTATGTTATCAATGTTAGAATTATTTTGGTGTAAGTATATGACACTTTGGTCACAGTTTTACATTTTTGAACTTATTACCTATTACCCGATTTCTCTACTCTATGCATCTACATCTATAGCATATCAACAAAGTTTGCAAATCAATATCTAGTTTGATGCAGGTTGGAGAAAAACTCGTTAGAACGAGAAAAAAAATAAAACTGTAATGGTTTCAAGATTGAAGCATCCAATTTGTTTATGCAAAGTAATACGAAGGCAAGTCTTTTCCAATCGAGAACGTGCAGTGGTAGAAACTATATTTGTAGGCAGTTTTTGGGTCTAATTACTCAAAATTTTGCCGGATGGTATTGGCGAATTTTAATCGATGTCGTTTTCGACGTAGTCGGGCAATGGGATGGCAATCATGTTTATCTGGATTTTGAACATGCTGATTAAGCGTGAATTTCTTCTTCTCGCCTCTACGCGTTGCATCCCAAGTTGAATTGATGTCATCAGAGAGGTGGGCCCATCGTCTCTGATGTAATAAAGCAGTCACAGTGCCGGTGGTCTGTGATGGAGGCGGAACTCCCTTAAATTCAAAAAAGCCCCGAAAAACCCTTAAAAGAGCTAAAGAAAATGCCCAAAAAACCCCACCAGATTTTGCGAGCGGAGTGAGCAAAAAACATGAAAAATGAGGGTTTTTATGCTTTTTGCTCCAAAAAGTGTTAAAAATCCGGTAAAATAGTCCACATTTGCAAAATAATTTCGGGGGAAAGTCTCCTTTAAAAAAGGAGACCCCCTAAAAAATCTTGGTTTGGGGTCTGGTTTCCTGTAACGAATCTGGTAACTCTACGTTGGATCATTTCTAATCTTTGAATGTCAGACGATTTATGAGGATCCCAAACGGAACTGGCAAAATCAAGTATTGGTCGTACCAGAGTAAAATACATTTGTTGTTTTTACAGGAACAGGACACCTCCACAGATTTCTTCGAAGGATCCACGATGCTTGATTTGACTTTTAGGCGATGTAATTTATGTGAATAGACCACTTGAGATTGTGTGTTAGCTCTACTTCTAGGTATGGGTGGTGTGATACATTTTCCAAATCATCTGTTGACATTTGCCACTTAATTGACCAGTCCACCAACTCATCCAAGTCAGATTGAAGAATCTCTACGACATCCTCCGACTCAATGGTCCGGTAGACAAGGCAATCATCAGCAAATAGCCTAATTTTTGTACCATCATGGATGTTGTTGCCGATGTCATTAATGAAGATCAGGAACATGAGCGGCCCCAAAACTGTCCCTTGGGAAACTCCAGATTTAACATGAACCGGTGTAGAAGTAATTATAGTCCGGCGTACTCACAATCCGGCTACAACGGTAAGGAATAGGGCACTCAATTCAGTTGACACTTCACGCAACATTAGTTTCACGCTTTATTCCGTTATCGTCTATGGAGCCCGGACTATGGTTCCCGGCGGACTATAGTTCCTTTCACACCGGGTCTGAGGATTCGCCATCAATGACTACCTTTTAAGTTTTTGCACATAGCCTATGTCTGCGTTGGACTTAAACATCTAATACAGTGGGCGTTAGAATTGGTAGTTAGAAGAAAATTCCGATGCATTTATACGCAAATCATCATTGATGGGTTTCTTTTGAAAAAGTAAGGGAAGTGCGAAAAGTATAATCTTTCAATTTCATTTACGCATTTCACAACTAATGGGTTTGTTTCACACCGGTGTGAAAGCAGATATAGTCCGGTAGGAGCCATAGTCCGGGCTCCATAGACGATAACGGAATAAAGCGCGAAACTAATGTTGCGTAAAGAGTCAACTAATCGATTGCCCTATAGATGATGTGACATTTGTTTATGTTTATGGCGCCCCTGTTGGTGTAAGAGAGAAACTGGCAGGCAAAAGCACCTATACTTTGCATGGGGGAAATTCTGTTTTTTGCTCTAACTTTTGTTTCGAATTAAATAATACTAACTTTAATGCAAGCATAAACAGTGGGCGTCCTGAATGTCAACAAGTGACGTCCTAGGTCACATCATCTATTGTTCACCATTGTTCCCGGACTATAAGTACGCCGGACAATGGTTACTTCTACACCGGTCTCGGAAAATTATGGATACTCCAATGATTTTCCCTGTACTTGGACCACGTCTCTCTAATATTATACAGAGCTTGAGCGTTACCAGTGAACCGATATTCACATTGAAATATCAAGGCAGTGCAGTATTCTTGAATATTGTGTGGAAAACTAAGACAAGGGATCCAGTTTTACCTACGCAGGAGCAGTTGGAAACCACCACTGCAATTGCTACGGAAACTGCGAGTACCGTGAAGGACGAGAAGAAGAAAAAGAAGTGGAAGTCCCCTTCTGCCAAGAAACGTGATAAGAGAAGGCTTGCCGTATGGTTGGCTCGGAAGAAAGCCGGCACAACACCCAAGCCTAATCCAGCTGTTCATACAAATCCTAGGAATGACCAGGACAATGTGCCAGCTCAGGCGTGTAATCTGGACGCGTTACCAGAGGTGGTGGAAAAGGATGTGGATATGGACCACTCCTCCGCTCTAGAAGAGACCGATACAGAAACAAGGTTGATTTATGGCTATTCTTGTGACTCGGAATCCGATGACAGTGAATCAACGAATATGGTCAGTGACAGGGATGATGATGATGACGGGGACTTGTTTGCGCCTTAAGGTATCGTCACACAGAAGACAGCTCCCGACCCAACCACTTCCCGACTACACAAGACCGCATTTTTTTCAAAATCGGTACAGTCCTTTTAAACTTGCAAAATTTACAATTTTTATCCCGACCAGGGATGATTAGTCTGCGAGTATCCCCGTCGTCAACGATACAATGGATGCTGAAACGCCGAGCTGTAGGCGACAGCATCATGGAATCAACAAGATCCAGCATGTTTAATTGGCGACGCCACTTGTTCAGTCCCCGATTTGTCGCCGACCTTGAAACGACGGCACAAGTTGTGACATGTCGCTGTCAAGACTGCTCGTCAATTGGTCGCCGAGTTGTTGACGCCAAGAAAGGTCCCGTCACATGAAGACAACCCGCGACGCGACCCAACCTCTTCCCAACTACACAAGACCACATTTCTTTCCAAATCGGCTGCAGTCTTGTTCCAATTACAAGACAAGAGATGCTTAATCGCCGAGCAGTAGGCGATCAAGCATGTCACTTGTTCAGTTCTCAATCAGTCGCAGACCTTAACACGACAGCACAAGTTGCTGTCAAGACTGAAATTCGGCGACTTATCTTCTGTAGTCGCCGAGTTTAGTCGCCGATTCAACATGTCCAGTTGGCTTGCATTTTCTCTCCCGCTTGGAGCAGACTCATTGCCGAACACTTTCCAACTGCACACAACCACTCATGATACGCACCAACTCATCGGCTACCGATTCCAAACCGCTCATGTGTTCAAGCCGACCATCCCGATTCCAAAACCCGCCACGATTTTTTTAAGCTGCAAGAAAAATCGTGGCGGGTTTTTTCAAATTTGCCACGTGCTCCCGACCACACAAGACTGCAGAAGACTGTACAGGACAGTCCCAGACTTGGCCAAATTTACACCTGAAAAAGGAAAATTACTCACGATTTTCGAAAAAATGGCCAATCGGCACCAGTCTTGAGCAGTCTGGAAGCGGTTTTCTAGCAAATAATGGGTAAGACTACAGACGACTGTACAGAACAGGCCCAGACCTTGCCAAAACTGCACATGAAAAAGAAAAACAGCTCATGATTTTCGAAAATTGGCCAATCTGCACCAGTCTGGAGCAGTCTGGAAGTGGTTTTCTAGCAAAAATCGGCTGTGTGACTGAGCCTTTACGTGAAGACACCTTTGACGATCTGCTTTTGCTCCAGTGTTACAAACCCCGATCAGCTCAAGCTATGCATGCGGTGTTTCTCAACAGCCTTATGCCAACGTCCTGAATGTAGAGAATTCCACATGAAGGTCTGCAAAGAATACCAAGCCGACAACTAACGTAACGTGTTGGCGCACATAGCCCTAGCATCTGAAAAGCACCATTCAAACCAACAACAGACAGACAGAGAGACAGACATGTTCGCGGTAATTGAGGCAGTAAGTCGAATATCAAGTTATTGACGGTACTTCTAGTTGTGACTTCTAATGGTGATTCGCGTGCATCATCTAAGGGACTAGTGCATTCGTGAAAAATAATGCATGCTGAAGACAATAGATGATCTAACACGAGAAGTGTATGTCATGATAAGGTATACAAATATGTTTTGTTTGGCGTAACGGAGAAAAAATATCAGGGTCGGTCGGATTTTTTTTAATTTTTTTTTTAAAGATCTTCTCAATGTTTTACTCTAAAATGATACAAGATGCTCCTATTTAAAGCTTTTTTCAATGACATAGCAAAGGATTTTTGTTAAATTTTACTTGTGTGTTAATTGCTTTGGTTTGTCTGTTTTTTTGTTATTTTTCGTCTTTGTGTTGGTAAAAATTTTTTTTTTAATTGTGGATGAAAATAATGGCTCGGTCGGCAGAATATTTTTTTATTTTGTGCTAATTTGCATAAAAACTTTTGAGTCGACAGTTTTTTTTAGGGTCGGTCGGGTTACGCCAAACAAACATTGTTTTATGCCTATTGCCTGCCAATGCTCGAAGATGAATCTTGAGGAGAATCTTGTGGGGTATAAATGAGAGCTGTTGGAATTTGGAATAATTTCCCTGCTAGTATTCGTTATAATTTTGATACCATGAATCATTTATCATCTTAGAAATGCAACGTTTGTTAACCCCCGCTTAAATTCTCTTAGACTTCCCTTTGATTATTAAGCAAGATTACTCATTACCTAATCGTGTACTTCATGCAACCATGACTTTGTAATTCACATCACATGTACATAATCTTACATAATATCATAATTTTTGACTCTTTAATAGTGTGTATATATTTGTAAAAATCTTTGACTTCATAATTCATTATGTGTAATAAACCTGTTCCAATCTTTGACTTCGCATTTTATCATATCATGTGTATATTAACCTTTTGGCTTTATCTTAAGATTTGTACAACTTGTACATAATTATGTATATACCTAGTTTGTATACACAATTTGTACAAAAGATTTAATTGATATTGTGTATTAAATTGTATACGTAATTATGTACATACAAATTTTATGTAGAAATTCGAACACATCTTTTGGCTTTGTAATTATTACGTCATGTACATATAACTGTGCAAATATTTTTCATTGCCATACCCTTATATGTATTTAGTAAGGCCCCCTTTGGAAGTCGGTGATCTGTCACTGACTATACTGTCTAAAGAAAGTACACAAGAGATGAGATGGTAAAAGATGTTATTCTTAATGGAATGAAAAGTTACACTACCTAAATTGAAGGCGTAAATGCTCCTATGGTTGAGATACATTAGAAGAGTTTAGAAGACGAAATAAATCCTAAACCTACATGATTATTACTTCGTTCCAAAATAAATAGGAAAAGTAATTACGATTACGATAGCAGGCAAGTTCAAAACAAGGTTTGCGGTTTTCTTTTGTACTTGTTTGTCCAATAAACCTTCGAAACGTTCTTGGTAGGTGGTCTACAATCGATCTAGTGCAATTTGAGAGAAATTCGTATCCTCAAGAAAATTTCCTCCTGTCACTTTAGTTAACATATTTTGTCCTCAAAATGTAATCAGATGAAGAACTTCTTGCTCTCCTAATATCCGACAAGTTTTGTCACTGTAGCTCATACAGTAACTTGTAAATTGATGGAACATATATTATTTCTCCATGTGGAAAGCTATGGAACATATATTATTTCGCCATATCAGGAATCACCTTGAGAAATATAAAATTTTATCTGAGTTTCAACATGGCTTTTCGCTCTCAACATTCCTGCGAATCTCAATTGGTCATAACATTAGAAGACTTCGCTCGAAACCTGAACAACAAAATTCAAACAGATACACTCATTCTCGATTTTCAGAAAGCGTTTGATACTGTCCCCCATCAGGGGCTGATCTTAAAGTTGGACTTTACGGAATAAGAAGTACCATTTTGGATTGGATTAAATGCTGGTTAACACCCAGAACTTTAAAAGGTAGTCATTGATGACGAATCCTCAGACCCGTGTGAAAGCAACTATAGTCCGGCGGGAGCCATAGTCCGGGCTCCATAGACGATAATGGAATAAAGCGTGAAACTAATGTTGCGCGAAGAGTCAACTGAATTGAGTGCTCTATTCCTTACCGTTGTAGCCGGACTGTGAGTACGCCGGACTATAATTACTTCTACACCGGTTCATGTTAAATCTGGAGTTTCCCAAGGGCCTGTTTTGGGGCCTCTCATGTTCCTGATCTTCATTAATGACATCGGCAACAACATCCATGATGGAACAACAATTAGGCTATTTGCTGATGATTGCCTTGTCTACCGGACCATTGAGTCGGAGGATGTCGTAGAGATTCTTCAATCTGACTTGGATGAGTTGGTGGACTGGTCAATTAAGTGACAAATGTCAGCAGATGATTTGGAAAATGTATCACACCACCCATACCTAGAAGTAGAGCTAACATACAATCTCAAGTGGTCTATTCACATAAATTACATCGCCTAAAAGTCAAATCAAGCATCGTGGATCCTTCGAAGAAATCTGGGGAGGTGTCCTGTGCCTGTAAAACAACAATGTATTTTACTCTGGTACGACCAATACTTGATTTTGCCAGTTCCGTTTGGGATCCTCATAAATCGTCTGACATTCAAAAATTAGAAATGATCCGACGTAGAGCTACCAGATTCGTTACAGGAAACACCCATAACCAAGATTTTTTAGGGGAGTCTCCTTTTTTAAAGGAGACTTTAAAAAGTCTCTTTTTTTAAAGGAGACTTTCCCCCGAAATTATTTTGCAAATGTGGACTATTTTACCGGAATTTTAACACTTTTTGGAGCAAAAAGCATAAAACCCCTAATTTTTTGCTCACTCCGCTCGCAAAATCTGGTGGCATTTTTTTAAGCTCTTTTAAGGGTTTTTAGGGGCTTTTTGGAATTTGGGGGGCGTCCGCCTCCATCAAAGAACACCCGGCACTGTGATTGCTTTATTACATCTGAGAAGATGGGCCCATCTTCTCTGATTACATCAAGAGGAGAGAAGAAGACATTCATGCTTAATCAACGTGTTCAAAATCCAGCATAACATGATTGCCATCCCATTGCCGACATCGATTAGAACTCACCAATACCATCCGGCAAAATGTTCAGTAATTAGACCCCCAAAAATGCCCACAAATATAGTTTCTACCCCTGCACTGTTCTCGATTGGAACAGCTTGCCTTCGTCATTACATGACATACACAAATTGGATGCTTCAAAAATTCACTTCTTGAAACCATACAGTTTTAGGGTTTTTTTTCTCTTTCTTACGAGTTGTTTTTCCAACCTGCATCAACTAGATATTGCTTTGCAACTTTGTTGAGTATTGCTATAGATGTAGATGTCATAGAAGTAGAATTAAAAAATGTAAAACTTTGTCCAAAGTGTCATATACTTACACCAAAAAAATTCTACCATTGAATACATACAGCACATATATCTCTAATGTCTCTCGAGGAAAATCTGACGATCACCGCGAAAAAAGGAGGTAGCGTTATATTTCTTGGCAATTTTCCCCTAAAACAAGGCAGGGGTCCGCTCTGTTATTTTTTTCAAAAGTGCATTTCGATGCGGTTAAGGATATAGTAGGTTAAAAATAATTTAATCCTGCCTCATTGAGATTACGATCATATCCTAAAGAATAATGTTATCGTTATGCTTACTTGTATTTAGCGATTGTGGCCGACGTTTTTAATTCTTTGGGTTACGGGCTCAAGCAAATTGACGTTTTGCTTTTGTAGATGCAAAGCTATGTCTTTGTACATTAACAAGAGCGGTCACCGCCCCTGTGGTTTCGTGACACCTGTAGTTTGGTGGGTTGTGACCGTTGGTTCTTTGCAGCCCGTTTAACTCATACAAATAACTTTAAAATAAAAATATCTTATAGATGTTTTTAAAAATATTTACTTGTAATGTATTGCATTATATCATACTGTTTTGTTCAATAATCGTTGTTCTGAATGAATGATATAAACTGAAACTGAAAACGTCAGCAACATATCGCTGAGCAGTCAGTCGTCTTTGTAAGATGTAAGATCACATGATGAGTTCTGTCACCAGAGTGCAGATTCCTGCCCATGCCATCACACCTCTACCTTGGAGGAAACAATTGAGTCTCAACCTGAATGGGAAAGTTCTAAATTGTAACGGCAAATGGACTGTCCCCCCTTGAACAGTGGCGTAACCAGACCTTTGCAAATGGGGGGGGGGGGGAGAGAAGTACCGAGGCATTTTGTGAGGGGACGAATTTGGGTTCTTCTCCATAGACACTGTAGAAAATGTCAGTTCATTTGGGGAAGAGCTTGCGGGGGAAGGGTTCTGAGTGGGGGGTTGCGCTCGCCCCCCCCCCACACACACACACACACAGCTGGTTTAGTTACGCCACTAGTTACGCCACTGCCCTTGAAAATGGTCTGGGGACGCCCCCGTCGGGAGATAACTGTCCATTATGTCGTGATAAGGTGAAAATTTATTCTCAGTAAATACACCAATTTTGTTGAATACCGTGGTATAAGCTTTGAGTATTCAAAGCTCGGCCTGAAACTTTGAAAGGGAAAACATTTTTCAATCCATTAATGTCTAAAATGTCGATATCTTGTTGAACATAAAGAAGGATTACAAAGCTTTCTATGATATATTCATGATTCGTTATACATGCAATAAGAAGGCCACCATGCGCAAAACGAAACAGGAAATTGATTCATGAATAGATATGAAATTTATTGAAGAGGATTGGACAGATATGTAAAAGGAATATCAAATTTAATACAGACACACAATTCTTTGTTGAACAGAAAGAAATATTTTTAGAGAAGAAAATTAGAAGAAAATTATTTTAGAACCAAAAAAGGTTCAAACTGTTTTTCCAATATACATGAGCACACAGCAAAGGAAGGTCCCTATAGCTCTTTAAATCTTCAAGGTTCTAACCCTAACGTCTCTTAACTGCATTTAAATGCACTTCTCAAAAATCACGGAGCGGACTCGACTCCTGCTTTATTTTTAGGGAGAAATTGCCCCTAGATCTAACAAGAAAAATAATAGTGGGGGACTGTAGTGAACAGATCTTATGTGAGTGTGCAAATCCGGATAAAATTGTGATTTTTGGTACACAAGTACTTTATACATTGATAATCAAAAAAATTGATGGAAGCACTTGCCACACCCCTTTCGTGGCCCCCTGCTTGGATTTCAAGGTTACACAGGGGTAAAATTTTTAGAATGTTCCGATTGTGTTGAAAAGCACACCATGATGTCTGTCTGTTACAATGATTTCAAAAAGGTATAGTTTATACTACCTGTGACTTATAGTTTAGGAATTATGGGGTAAAAACTGTAAAAATGGTAAAAAAGTCAATTTTGGTTTGTACATGGGTCAAAAATTAAAAGTTGCTCCAATTTTTGTAAAATGTGGTTCAAATGGTTGGTTTAGCTCAAAGAATGAAATATAGGAATAGTTTTGACTATCTTACGTGTCTGGTTATTAACCAAAATGGCAGCTATTGGATTCTATTGACCTGTGATCTATTTTGTTAGATAACGTGAAAACTAAGCATAACAGATAAGGCAAACTATTCCTTATTTCAATCCTTTAAACTAGGAAAACAATTTGCACCACATATTAACTGAATCAAAGCAACTTTTAACTTTTGACCCGTGTACACACCAAAATTGACTTTTTCACCATTTTTACAGTTTTTACCCCGTAACTCCGGAAATATAAGCCATAGATAGTGTAAACTATACCTTTTTGGAATCCTTGTGACCAGACAAACACCATGGTGTGCTTTTTAATACATTAAGAACATTTTAAACTTTTGACCCCTGTATAACCTTGAAACTCAAGCTGGGGGCCATTAAGGGGGGTTGGCAAGTGCTTCCATCACTTTTATGAATTATCAATGCCTAAAGTACTTGTGTGCAAAAATTCACAATTTTATCCGGAAGCGCACACTCTTACACTACAGTCCCCTGCTATAACGTTATCGTCAGATTTTCCTCTAGGAACGTTAGGGGAATAGAACCTTAGGAACTTATATCGAACCTTAAGGTGCTACATACTGGACAAAAGGATTATACTCTGTTGTCTGTAATAAACGCCCCGACGTGATTGTTTATAAAGGGGCGTTTTATTTTAGGTCATTTGTTCTGTTACATTTCCATTGTAAACCATAGCCAAGACCGCCGGGTTATTCCAAAACTCGATATACCGCCCGGCCTCACACACACAAATTACAAACAAGCTCAACAACATCAACAACGGCCACATCCAAAGCTTACGAATAGCATAACCTACCCGCTAATAGATTAAATTTCAAGATGGACAGATGTAATTTCTACGAAAATCTATACTTGTCAAATTATTAATAGCCGACTCAGATGAGTTCCTGAGGAGGGCGCCTCAAATTCCATAAAAAATCGGTTTTTTGGGGGCATGTACATAATGCTTGTACATAACTAATCACTGTGTGAAATTGCGGCTAAGCTTAAATCGAATTCCTTCATATAGAAATCACAACTTGGTTCTAAAATCCGGATCCGGCAAGTTTTGTGTATACACCGTTCCTATTGGGACGTAATACTACACATAAATGTTACTGCATCAAACCGAAAAATCCGATATCTCAAATTTCGGAATTGTGTATTTTAGGTTACTATCTTAGTTCTAGTGACTATTTTTCATTATTACACAAAAAAATAATATTGCGACATCTCTGAGGTCAGACTTTAATTTGGCAACGTAAGGATAGGTTTTTATTAGCCAGATTAAAGGTCCCCGGAAATGAGATGAAAAACATACCCAAATCTGTACGGGACATTCCATTCCAAGAATTCAAGGGCCATGTGAAAATAGATATTATTCTAATACTCAGTGGACATAATTAGTTGAAACTATTGCTTTTCAGTCAGTGTCATGAATTTAGATTCACACCAGTCACTTGAAGTTTCTATTAATCTCTGAAAAAAAAAAATTTACTAATGAGTCATCACCAACCCAAATTATTGAATGCTCTCGGGTCTCCTACCTTGTAGACTTGACACAAACAACATAAAGTTCTAGTTTTGCATTTCCTGAGACCTTTTTAAAGGGGCAGAAAAACTCTCCACCTATTCGCAATCGCGGTGTAAATTAATAGCGTAGATCTTCTCGGGTTAGATTATCTATTGTTTTTCAGCATGCATTATTTTTCAACGAATGCACTAGGGCTCTGTAAGATAATACCCCGGGTCTCAGATAATGCACGGCAAATCAGATAATGCAACGCGGGTCCTTCCTCGATTCATATTCCTTATTTTAATTCCTATGAACTCCATCAATAATTTTCACCATTTTTTATCTAAATCGGAGAACTTTAAAATGTTTGACCCCTGTACAACTTCAAATTTCCCTTTTTATTGATTTTTGGCGCCCTTTAGTACCTCTAACTTTACATTGTAACAAAACTATACTTCCTGAACCTTGGTTAGACAAATACATGGTACTACTTTCAACCTGATTGGGTCAATTTAAAAATTTTACCCCCTGTAAACAAACTTTGTCTTGGCCCCCTCTCGTAAGGCAAAAACCACTTGCTTCACTTAAGAATCACGTTTCATCAGGGGTCCCTGTCAGTCTGTTCACATATTAAATCACATCAACTTTGTACTTGAGATGTTGTTACAAATGTTCTGCTAGCTCCCGGGTTAATATACCGGCAATAGAAGGTGCACAAATTTGATTTGGGATGATTGTTTTTTCGATTGTTTGATTTACAAATCACTGATAGTGCCTTTAATAGATTAGTTTATAACTCCCGAGACTCGCCATGCTGCTTTGTTTGTCTTTTTTGTATTTTCTAACCGCAGTTACACACAGTCATTTATATATATACTATGAATCAAATCTGTGATTAGGTAGATCAGATTAACAAATTCAATTTAGGGGGGGGGGGGGGGGGAGACAAATCTGCAAAATCATTTGAATTTGTTTTCAAGTGATTGGGTGATTACAAACAAACCAATCTTCCACTTCGGGAACTTGTTTCCAAATTGGCTCGGAGGACGAGGAGCCCGAGTACTGTCAAACCATTGACTTTCACTGTATCTTTGCGGAAAAGAATATTGACTCTTTATTACAAACATATTTGTATATTGTAATACTTTTCCCGTGGTGATTTTAATTAAAAATTAATGGATCAATAGTAAAATACCAACCTATGCTTTGCATTTATCGATGACAAATAATTTCGTTTGGTTCAAAAGGAGACAGTGTTTTACGTTGAGAAAACCAATGACCGCTTGAAGAAAAATGTTATGAGGATCCACTAGATACGCTTTTCAGTCGCGGACCATGATCAAAATGATCCTATAGAAGTAGATTTCAAAATAGGTGAGACCTCATTAAAGTTTTTAGGTCTGTCCATTCACCGTGAGATGTAAAAGGAATTATTTTAATGGCCACGGTAAAAAGTTTATGATACTCAACAATGTACTAGTAATGTAGCTAGTAAATAACTGTTTACCTAAAATACATTATTTTCACTCTAAGATAAGATGGAGGTTTCAATTGAAGTATCAGATGAAATCCCAGCAATTGTTTCATTAACGATTTGTTATTTGTACTAACTTACCTTTGACACTGGCAAAATATCATTCTTATCACAGCATTGAGAAGTAATGCAATTCTTATTTCGATGCACACATAACACACAACTAATTTTTTGTGTTCATCAAAAATGGGACAACCTGTATTAAGAGATATCGCAAACGGATCCCAGCCAACAATGTCAAGTCCGTTCAATCATTAAACGAACCATTATAATAACTGAATGCAATCAAATGTTTCCCAGTAAACCGATTAATTTTGACCATGATTCCAATATGTTTTGTAATGGCAACAAAGGCCTGATCTCCTCATGGCAGGGGATTGAACCGTCATATCAATATCACCCCGTCCAAAATATGCAAGGAAATTCTCACGTATTTTGAAATCTACTATAATATCAATGATGCCCCTGCCATCGCGAAAAGGTGCCAGATCCAGTTACTAGGGAGGTGTTACGTAATCACTCTCTCTACGATTCGAGCTGGTACCATTAACAGATGAACAAATGAGTGTCCTTGTCACTGGTGGCGTCCTACGCCCCGCCATCTGTCTATTGGTGTTCTCCATTGTGGTGTGTAATAGTCTTCTTTTTTTCAGCACTCTACTCACGTAATGCAAATGATCTTTTGGAATATAATCTCAGTCTCCTACAGTACATCGCATTCTAACCCTAACCTAAACCTCATCTGCATGAGTGGGACTCTAATAAAAAACATTTACCAAATCATGACAGCGGCCGTTTAAAGGTCCCAGAAAATGAGATGATAACCTACGACATAATCTTTATGGGACATTCCACTCCAATAAACATGGCCAGAAAAAAGAACACCTACCAGTGACATCATTAGTGAAAATATTGATTTTCAGTTAGTGTCATGAATAGATTCACACCAGTCCTGGAATTTCTATTACTCTCTGAAACAAATCAATGGCACCACAATGACCGTCATCACCAACCCAAAAAGATGAATGCTTTCTGTCCTCCTTGTAGACCTGACACAAACAGCATCAATTCTATTTGCATTCCTGAGACCTTTAAGGTTGGGGGGGGGGGGGGTTAACCCGCCCTTGACTTCGCGATCGGAAGGCCACTGCACCTGGATATTTTTTTTTATATGCTTCGATAACGACACATCGAAGGATCCTTTCTAATAAAGTTATATATTGGACTTATCAGTGTATTGAAGGCTTCCCCATAGGGTTAATCTTTCGATCCATTGTATAACAGGGTGAGTAAAAAAAAAAAAGACCCTGATTGTGTCCGCCATTTGGAATTTTTAAGTAATAGATATCTAACATATTTGGTATATCTGAAAGCTTGGTTAATTATCTTTAATTGCGGGGGATGCAAACGTATTCATTCACATAGGTTAGGATGGGACCGAGCTACAGTCGTTTTTATTCAGTAGTCGGTTTTTTGCGGCCTGTCCACGGATTCACATTGAAATGAACGGCGTTCAGCGAAGAAATCCGTGTCCAGAAGAAAACTCAGGGTATTTATTCACTGCAGAGTCTTGATTCGAAAGGACCTGTCTGTAGCTCGGCCCCGCTACTAAACCGATTGGATATTATTTGCAGCAAATTTAACGATAATTGAAATAAGCTTTCCGCAGCTACCAATATTGTTGATATATAGTATTAAAAAATTCAAAAATGGCGGAACACAACCAGGGTCAAGTGTTTTTTTGACCACCCGTATTATGAGTATGAACTATGATAACGAACTAAAAAACTGAAATATCTACAACTTGGTGCGAACAAAATTCGGAAAAACCTACAAAGCCAAGAATGATTTGAAAGGCTATTCAAACTATTTCATAACCATTTGCACTTTACATGGTGATTTATCGAGAGGAATACAAGAGTGAAGGTGATATTGCACAGTGGTGCTATTGCGCGTTGCCGATTTTAAACAAGATGAGTCTCTAGGAAAAACTCATACAAAAAATGGTATCTGTGGGAATCTCTGGTATAAAATTAAAATATGTCATCAAGTTTAAAATAACTATTAAGTGGTGGCATGTGAAAGAACAATCGGGTTGTTCAATTTTAGTAATTGTGCAACGGGGCTTAAACGAAGTTGCTTGATCAGTCCAATTCAATGTTCTCGTTTTATATAGTCATCTTTCTAGAGAACTACAACGGGGTGCTCATCTTAAGAACAGTGAAATGATGGCCTCGAAGATAACTGCGCTGGTGATCTACCAATGAATTATTCTTCAGAAGAACCTAAGGTGGATACCTGTGACAACCAAACATGGACTGGTGGACTGGTGGGAAGTATTACCACATGACTGCTGGATAGACAGCGGACAGCCGGGAAAGATCGCTGGCACCTGGAAAAAAAAGCCGGGTTGATCTTGGTACAGCTTGGCGTCCTAAAGACCTACTACTTGCTTATAAAGTCCTACATATAATAATACCCCTGGATCCATGTGAGAGAGGGGCGAAATAATGAATCAAATGGAAAGATCTTACGGCAACGACCTCCGGAACTGAACAGACGAAAGATTAACAACAAATGACATTGGTGCAACCTGTCCAATATATCAAAAAACAGGCTTCAGAAATGTAAAACTCCACCAGACAAAAAGTAAAATGTGGAATGAATTCGTCGCAGTCATTCCCTCCCACCGAAGGCAGATAGTCAGAGAGAAAGTTCATGTGACCGTACATTTGAGTATACACATTTTTTTGGCTGAAATGATAGATTAGGGTGTGTAGGAAAAGAATCTGCCGGGTGCCACTGGGCATCCTTGGAGGTTTGGGAATCCAAGATGGCGTCGCCATAAATGATAATTATCTATTCAACCCTTATATTATAAAACGATGGAGTTAATAGATATACAATATGATCCAAGAACACGTGTTGGCACTTGTAACATTAAGGTAATACGTCAATTCAAAAATGGAAGCCCCAAATCCAATAATTTCAAAATATCGCCCTATAACAGCAAATACCCTGCGATAAAAATAAACATGCAAGTACTTAGATTCTGTTATTAGACACAATAAATGTAATTCTGTACTTTAAAGTTTTTAAACATGACGCCATCAATATGGCAGCCAAAAAACGTGAATATTCCAAAAAATAATTGACACAAATATCTAAATATTAACCTTCAAGTATAAATGATGTGTCAATTGAACTAGATAATTATCATTTATGCGACGCCATCTTGGATTTCTCAAAAACGCCCAAGGGTGCCCAAGGTTGCCACCCGGCAGATTCAAACCCTTATCTATCACGTTACATCAACAAAATTGATATTACTCAGCTTTACGTCGATCAGGCCATAACTTGGACCATATCCTCTCGCTAAGAAGCTTCACCACAGAAAAAAAGACCAAAGAAGAAGCCACCGAGCATGCAGAATCCTAGTGATTAAAGATATATCCCAAAACGTACCAAGCTTGAAAGAGGAAAATCTGACAATCACCGGAAGAAAAAGGTTTTAGCGTTGCGTTATTTTTTTTGTTAGATCTAGGGGTAACTTCCCTATATTAACCTAAGGCAGGGTCCGGTCCGTGATTTTTTTTCAAAGGCATTAGGGGACCGTTAGGATATAAATCTACCAAAGTCTTCAGAAGATGGGGTTAACATCTGGAAAGCCTTTGATGAGCAAACTACATGATGAACTTCCAACAGGAAATTGGAGGGGGTCCTGGTGAGCAACTAACAAACCCTAAGAGCATATGTACGCACCACATTTGTGCCAGGCTCGTCCGTTTTTAACCAAAGATGGTGAGTAAATGTTATGTATTGCAAAAGTAAGTAAGAAGGGACTGTTGGTAATATCCCTGAAAAATTTCATAACGATAGAGTTAATACCAATACGGAAGTGTGTAGCGTACAGAACAAACAATATGATCTAAGTTCGACCCAACCATTTAACTGTTTTTTTAAACAAGCAAATCATAATTGTCCAATTAGACAGCACTGGATTAGAGCTAAACAAACATCGTAGTTTTGTGATGGCATACAAGAGCTCTCTTAACAGAAATTGAATACACAGAAGGAATAACTGATATGTTATGAGTTTGTGTTGCATGAAAACAAATGTTTTACTTTCATAAACGAACATTTGCCTGTGATATGTAATTTTACGTAATCATAGTATATAGGAATTTCATGGATGACTTATCTAAGTTTTATCTTTATATATTTTGAAATGTGTTCTTATCACCAAATAATTTATGTTTCTCGATCATTTGAATAGTAATAATGTAAAATGCAGTATTTGAATCCAGTAGTAGAAGTTGTTTCACAAGCAATTTTACAAGAAACTGTAATCAAATGCATTTTCCATTCTTTTTTCAAGTACCACCCTTGTGTTACCAGAGATCCTCCTTTTGGTATAAAATGGGTCGTGCGGGGTTATTGATTGCTGGGGTCATATCGTAAATTTTCAGGGATGTTTAAGTAACAGTCCCTTTTTACCTAGAACAAATCAACAAATAGTCACATGCTTAGATAAAAAATTTATGGCGACTGAACCCAAAAGTGTTCATTTTTGGGGGGGGGGGGGCACACTGTATCAAAACCGGCCTCCAATCTAGAAAGAAAGTCACAAAGCACACTACAAAAAAAGTTTAAATACCAAGACCTGGTAACCGAATGTGAGAACATAGGATGGACTGTGTTATACGAGCTCCCCCTTTTAGAAGCAGAGGTATCTAAAACAAACGTCACTTTCAGCATCACCTGGCTTGCTAGGTTAAAAACCAATGGAAACGAAAACCAATCACGGACACAGCATCCAAGAATGCTCGTGCGAGCAAGCTGCCACCCAATGGTTTGCAAGAAGTACAAAGGCATCATTACGCGATGGACATCGTTCCATACCAATTTTGCTCAGGGGAAGAAAGAGGGACGTTGAGCGACTCATAAAATCGGTTTTTTTTTTTTTTAAACATGACAAAGTCTGGTTCGACGTCCAGAGATCCTCATGGAGCTACAAAACTAACAAGCTGCTTCTGCAACTTAAGTGATTGTCACCAATTAGTCATCTTCCCAGAGAACTTCAACGGAATGCTCATCTTAAGACCAATGGGCGAAAATGGTGGCCTCGAAGAAGATGACTGGCTCTGTGATTACCAAGAATTATTACCATCCACCTTTCTTGTCGTTGATGCAAATGATGCTCAATGCATTCAATTACCCCCCAGACAATACAAAGTTTCAATGCATTGTATTCCGTTTGATGCAAATGATGCCAAATGCATTCAATTACCCCCCAGACAATACAGAAGTAAATGCATTGTATGTACGTTGATGCAAATGATTGCAAATGCATTCAATTACCCCAAGGACAATACAGAAGTTAAATGCATTGTAGTACGTTGATGCAACTGATGCCAAACATCAATACCCCCCAGACATACAGAAGTGAATGCATTGTAAGTACGTGAGCAAATGATGCTCAAGGCATTCAATACCCCCAGACAATAAAGAAGTAATGCATGTATTAGCTTTGAGACATTGTTATTATGGTTATCTTAAAAAACACGTTCGCTTCTATGAGAATATTGTAATATTTAGGAATATAAACTACAAATAAAACCAGATTATGATTTTCAGAAAAGGCGGACGTTGAAGTAAGTAAGACAGGAAACCAGGTATTATTACTAATTACCCTCCGTTGTCATTTCAGTCCATTTCACACGATGAGCTACAATATGTCATCCACAAGGACACAGTTTTTTTGTTGCAGTGGGTCTATATTTGTACAAGTACTGACATGAACTTACCTTGTGTGAGGGGTACATATTCTTACCCCAAAAACAGGTGTGTATGTTAAAGACAACAGGGGAAAGGAAAGGTTACTGAACGTGCATGCAAATCGATACTTTATGGCTATGTGTAATAATAGAGAGTCGGCTTCAAATTAACTACCCCCTGTTATTGCCGGTTGAAAGTAATTATAGTCCGTCATGTCTATATCCGGCTCCATAGACACCAACGGAAATCAAGCTAGAAACTTATGTTGCGGAAGAGTCAACTGCAATCGATTGCCCTATTGGTTCACCATTGTTCCCGGACTAGTGAGCCCGAAAGGACGTAACTCCTGCCACACCGGCTTCGTTCGTTAGAGGACTACAAAAAATGTCATGATCATGATCAAAATTCAAAGTACTAGCGCTTTTGTGGGCTAAAATGAGTTTAAAAAGTCATTGTTTTTATGTGTTAAGAATAGGATTTTTGGGAATCACATGAACCATATTTGAAGTGAAATTTCCCCAAAACTGGTACATTGTGGGATTTACTCAATACACCCTCTGGGATTTGCCCCATTTGTTCTGGTAATAATCAATGGTTTTGGAAAAATAGAATCAATTTTTGATCATTATCAACAAAAAGTTCAAGTTTTTGCTCAACAAATGTAGGCTCATGCTATTTCTTTAGTCTAGTTAAGAACATGTTGTAGTAAGAGTCACTAGCACAGCAAAATTAATTTGGTTAGTATTTCCAATGTCCTCACATATACCGCGGGTATCACTAAAAACGCAGGATTTGAAAGTGACTTTTTTTCTGAAAATAATGTTCATTATTGTGTTTTTTTCCATAATCTCATCTTTGATAAGACTTTTGTTTGGTGTAGTTTTGATGTTTGGTTCAAGATATGACAAGTTTTGAATCGGTTGTCCAATTCAATGGCTAGTTTAGTAATGTATATAGAAATGCATTGAACCAATTAAACCAGAACAAATATTTGCTGATAGTGGTCCTTAAATTTAAAACCTGGACTATCGTTGTTTCAAGCATCATGGAGTCGTTTCTGATATCAAATCAAATAAACAACATTGCATTGGAATTGAAATCAAGTTTTGGCCATGGTTTTCACCTCTACGGAATTGAAATCAAGTTTTGGACATTTTATTTCACCTCGAGTTTAAAGACATTAAAGTGGATCAGAAGTCCAATTCAAACACTTACATGGAAAAGCTATGATCACAATAAAAGTTCTCTTCCACTTTATAGATATTAAGAAAATTTACAGTTTTCACTGCTTTCTTCATAATTAAAATAATACTTATTGTAAGCCTAATCCTGCCACACCTGTCCTCCTTTGTGAGACTCTCACCTCTACTGAATTTCAAACCTTTCATTAGATATCTGTGATTTCACAAATCGGACCAACTTGGAATTCATAAGGGTTCTTCAATGTACTCTATCGCTAGACAGGAGTGTCGAAATGAGATGGGATAAAAAGCATAGTGAAGAGTAGGAAATGTTCTTTCACATGAATGTTAACATCATGATGAACAGAGATGGTTTATATTTTTAATAATTTTGTTTCCAATCCTGCGTTTTTATTGATACATGCTGTAGAAGGTTTCTTGCAAAATTAAGATGTTCGAGTCATGTACTTAGAATTGAAGCTGGTAGAACGCAATTGGACTAGGGTGGTCGAGTATACAACCTATGCTGTAGTGGAAACGTGGAAGACGAAGATCACATTTATGAATATTTTGGTAATATGCGTACCACATATATTCCTGCCAAATATAAACTCAATCCTAATAAGCTCATATGCTCTTCTAAACTATCTGATATTAACAGCCTTGCTCATTTTGTATATTTTGTCATGAGATTGAGGGAAACAATTCCTCATCATGTATTTTGTAGTACAAAGGAAAGTATTATTTACAAATAAATCTATCCTATGTCCCTAACGTCCCTTAACTGCATTTAAATGCACTTTTGAAAAAAATCACGGAGCGGACCCCTGCCTTGGATTGGGGGAAATTGACCCTAGATCTAGCAAGAAAGACAACGCTAGCTACCTTTTTTTGCGGTGATCGTTAGATTTTCCTCTAGGGACGTTTAAGGATATAGCTGAAATCTGAATCTGATTTTGGAAAACTATTGTAAAGATTGTTTAGTCGAATGAGAGCAATTACTGCTCATTCAAATCCGTCTGAAATGCATACGTTAGAAAATTGTCATGGACAATTTGACGAAGTTGTTCTCACTCGCTCTTTTACCAAGTTTACCAACCTTTCTCCTTCCTTCCGACAATTGCAAACATAGCGAATATTTCTCTATATCCCTGGACTTCGGTTAATTCAGAGAACTTTTTGTAACTGCTTTTGCTGCATCCAGCTTTTAATTTGGAGGATAAGGCGATTGATAGTCTCAACCTCAAGCGAACCGAAATGGGAATGCTTTGGAGATGAATTGATATAAATAATTACCACCCAATTTAGTTCCATAATTTTTCAACCAGCTGGAGTACATAAAGAAAGCCCCAGTGTGTAATAACGTAATTCTTTAGCAAGCTTTGGATTGGTTCCATCACTTTTGTGATAAGCGTACAGCGTTTCCAATATGTTTTTTTTTTCAAGAGCGGCAGTACACCTTTTGTAAATAAAAGTTATTGGAGATAATCTGTACTAAATCGTTAAAAAATGATATAAATTTGTACTGCACCAGGGTTGTTAGATTTAACGTAGGATATTTAACGTTTGTTACAAGAGTAGTATTTTACGGTTGTCCATATACCATACAAAGTTAGGCACTAGCTGCGAGCTCTGTGGCATGGCAACGCATGCACAAGGCGATTTCCTAGGCGGCACCGGCTGCTACAACGTGTTTGGCTAGGCCTGAATTAGACCTATAACCAGAATTGCTGCTGTCTTTCTTATGTTTAATGCTTCTTTTGAATTGGACACACATTTTCTTTTCTGTTTCTCTTTTCACCGCCATTGTCCCGTTTGCAGTTGTGTTTGATTGCTGTTTATGGACGGTTTCGCGCATACCTATTTTCCGCTGTTAAAGGTGTCAATGAGTTACATTTATGTTTAATAATGTAATAAGTTATGGTACAGTAAAACACTTTAAAATAAATCAAAAGTCCAACGAATAATATCAATGAATAACACCCGCGCAAGAGTTATCAGAGATTTTCTCCGCTACCATGGTAGCGAGAGCATTATGCAGACGGCAGACCGGACAGTAAAGTGGGGGTGTAAATACTGATGTCCTGGGAAACCACGCAAATTATAAAGGTAACATCCTACGAGGAGGCGGAAATGGGAACATTATTTATCCATTTTTGCTTCTCTGGTATTTTCGTAATACCTCATTTCGTTTACTTTACTTATTTTATTTCTCAAATTCCATCCAATCCAAACAAATCTCTCATGCAGGCTAGTTTTCCGAACAAACATTTCAGTGGAAAGATAGCTACTGAGACCACTTCAAGAATAAAACATTGACGTTAATGAGGAGATTTGTCGTAATTAGAACCGACACCAGGACATAATATCAACCTAATTATACCACTTAATGCAAGTTGTAACGTGGTAAACACACTGTATACCACTTGAATGGTAATTTTGAAGTGTGATTCAGCTTCGTGACCTTGTACGGTGGATTTCAACTAAGTCCAACTAAGCATAGTTAGGAAGCAACCACTTGACGCTCCTCTATGATATACATCATATGCTCGCGCTGAAAAAGGGGATTTATCGACCTAAATAGCTTCTTGATTAAGGAGAGAGAGAGACAGACAGACAGACAGACAGAGAGAGAGGGAAAGAAAGAGAGAGAGAGAGAGTTGGCAGAGAGGAAATTCAACGTTCGAAAATATTTCCAAGTTTTCTCACGGTTATCATTTTCAGTGTTCCTGATATCTTGTTTTTTTTAACGTGCCACGCCCTACGTTTGCTCATGTTTTCTGTCATTGTTGCACGTGACCCATCTTAAGTGTAATATATCGACTGATGCCGCCATCATATTCTGTTGCAAAAAATGGTGGTCGGCATGTCAAAGCTGCAGTATTAGCATGCTGATCGCCATTGTAGGTGAAGCAAAATTGAAACATGGCATGGAGGAAAGATGTTATCAGCATACTGCGCGTGATAACTTCTCTCTGTTAGGCTGATAACAAACGATGTTTCATCAAAACGTTTGGTAGAGTTTTGCTGAAGTTTGCCAGTCCAGTCCCAGACAAGCCTGCTTTCTGCAATTTGTGAATATCATCGAAAGTTTCTAAGGTCTACAAAATGGTCCGGACCAATGGGCTCACCAATTGAAAATATATAATTTAGGCTACAGTAATTACGCTTCGTATAAAGCATAAACAATTGGTTGGTTGTGTTTTAACAGGGTGGAATAATATTAGTCAGAAATGTTTATCATTAACTTTTGATTAAAACACCCAGATTACGACCTAATTGTTCAAAAGCATCCAAACCTCTCAAATTCGGATGATACATTTACCGACCCGTTTCCCCAAGAAATATAGGGTCGATCGAGTAATGGCAACATAAACATCTCAAAAGCAACTTCCCACCCCTGAAATTTGTTTGTCAAGTTAAAACCATGTATATGGTATATTATACATTATGGGATATATTTTGAAGCGATGTTTATTTACGCGTATTTTGACACCTCATTTGTGGCGAACGGCAGAGTGTTGTTGAAGTTTTGCCCACTTGACCAAACCCACCCCAGGATTTAAAAGTTGCAGTAAAACCAATTAGTCCAGCCTCCAGCGGTAGAACCATAGACCTTGCATATAACCTTACAAAAGAGTCTGCACGAATTGCTTTGATGGTTTCTAGGCAACAATGACCTGATGATTCCAAATCTTGATGGTGAAAGTTTTGCATCCTTGAGCATTTTGAGATATGGAAGGGGGTAAATTAACAGGGTAAATTCTGTAAACGTTTCGTATGGTATCTAGACATGTTCATCTGGTTCTAAGGATTTAAATAACACGATTAAGTTATAGGGTCTAGTTTTGCTATATCTAGGATAATTACTTTTAACACAGTAGGCTTAAAATGGTTCAAGGTCACCGTGGGCCAAAACAAATTATAGTGCACAGATTTCTCTCAAAATGGGCTCAAATTCTACATGCTTATAAATAGTAATTTATAATACATGTTATGTGATTTGTTTGACATTGGAGATATAATGAAGGGGGAAATAAGGCCTATTAAGGCCTACAGGGTCTATGAGAGAATCGGCACTCTGTCCGCTGTTATATATCTTTGAGCTGATTAACATAGAGTAAATGTATATTTCCTGTTGTAACAATTTGAAACCAATTTAAAATCAATCAGATCAATATGTTTACCCCATGATGACCTTGAACAGTTTTTCAGTTTCCAAACAGAACTAGAAGAAAATGGCTATACACCTTTAACCCCGTGTGAAACATTTAAAAAAAATGTCCCTGTTAATTGCCTCATCAAGATCTTGATTCAGCAGGTCAATGTTGCCGAGAAACCATCAAAACATTTGTGCGGACTCTTTTGCAAGGTCATGTGGGCCTACTGCATGCAGGACTAAATTGATAATCATACTGTTTTCAATGGAAATCAGTGCAAACCTCTTTTTCTCTGCATGACTGATTTTCATTCCTTATAGATGAGTTGACATGTGACGTCAACGCCCGGCAACGAACAAAGCACTACCTGGCAGTATGCATGAGCATCTGCAGGACTTGTGCTTTTAAAATTCGCGCTCAATTAGGCGTGATAAGGCTATTGAATGCTGTAACTGTATGGGCATATTCTTCGCACCTCTAACATGTCAGTAGACCAAGTGCTAACTTGTGTTTGTAAACATTGATCTCACCTCATCTATAGGGTTTACTGCAACTTTTATATCTTGGGGTGGGTTCGGTCAAGCGAGCATAACTTCCAAAATGCTCAATCGATCGCCACAAATGAGGTGTCAAAATACGCGTAAAAACATATATCCCGTATTCTTAAACACTTGAGATTGTTTACGCAATTTCATTGGTTCCTAGGCGTGTGATATGAGACGATATCACACAGCTCTGTGATATGAGACGATACCACACGGTACAGCGCGTACGCGTCGACGCGCAGTGTTTTACTCAAAATAATGCTGTCGCCCGTGTGATATGACACGATAGACGCACGGCAGAGGCTAAAACAATACCTTTATTCTCTATGTATAATACGGTGTATCGTTTGAACTTGACAAATTTCAGGAGTGGGGATATTACTTTTTGGGATGTGTTTATTTCGGACCTTGCGTATATTTCTGCTATTGATTTGTAATTCCATTTTGCTTCTCTGGTATTATCGTAATACCTCATTTCGTTTACTTTACTTATTTTATTTCTCAAATTCCATCCAATCCAAACAAATCTCTCATGTAGGCTAGTTTTCCGAACAAACATTTCAGTTGAAAGATAGCTACTGAGACCACTTCAAGAATAAAACATTGACGTTTATGAGGAGATTTGTCGTAATTAGAACCGACACAGGAATAATATGCAACCAATTATGACCACTTATGCAACGTGGTTAACACACGTATACAACTTGGAATGGTTAATTTTGAAGTGTGAATTCAGCTTCGTGACCTTGCACAGTGCGATTTCAACATGGGTCCAACTAGACAGTTAGGGAAGCAAACCACTCTTGACGCTCCTCTATGATATACATTTTATGCTCGCGCTAAAAAGGGAAATTTATCGACCTAAATAGCTTCTTGATGTTCTTTTGGAGAGTGATATGAGACGATATTCAACAGCGTGTGAATGAGACGATACCACACGGTACAGCGCGTTACGCGTCGGCGCGCAGTGTTCTACTCAATAATAATGCTGTCGCCCGTGTTATATGACACGATTAGATGCAAGGCAGAGGCTAAAACAATAATTTTATCTCTATAGACTACGGTATAATGTTGAAAAAATACGGTGTATTATCGTTGAAACTTGACAAATTTCAGAGGTTGGGGGAGATACTTTGGGATGTGTTTTGCGGACCTTGCGGATATTTCTGCTATTGATTTGTAATTCCATTTAAAGTTTACTTCAAGTCTTTCATCTCATTAAGTTGTCTGCTCTGGGGTTTCACATGCTATTCAGTTATGGCGGCTGGTGATATATCGAGTTACATTAACTTTCTTCATTGTTTTTTTTTAAATATTCAAAGTCTGGATTTTGTTTTCTTTCGAAAAAAACTATGGTGGCCATTTTAGCGATTAAGCCAGCCACCAATATTAAAATAAGGGCTGTCTTTAAAATACATTCCTCTCGATGTGTGAATGCGCATTGTTATTGATGGCTTATACCAGTTAAAAGAACGCCGAGGAGTTCACACAACATTCCATATTCAATATGGCGTCAATAAAAACGCACTCTTGGAAACAAAAATATTAAACATATGAAGCACCCCTGGTCTCATAAATATGTTAACGCTTCTTATCAATGTAGATTTCCTACTCTTCGCTATGTTTCTTTCTCCCATGTCATTTGGACACTCCTGGCCTTGTAAAGATTCGTTCATACTACACTGCAAAGTGCGTTGCGGTAAGTTGCAGTGTTCGAATTACGTCTCTGTCCAGTATACTGCATTGCGGTACTGCAACCGAGTTAAATTTATTTTAACTGCAGCTGCAGCAGGTTACGTTGAGTTGCTGCAGCAAGTGATCGATATATCGGCACTGCACTGCACAGTGCAGCGAGGTATGAACGAACCTTTAGTGTACATAGAAGAAGGGTTGTGAATTTCAAGCTGGTCTGCACACAGCCGAATGAAAGGTTTGAAGTCAGTACTGGTAAGTTGTTGTGAAGCACAAAGGAGGGCAGATGTGGCAGGATTGGGCTTGCAATAAGTATTATTTTAATTGTGAAGAAAGCAGTTTTGAAATTGTTTGAACTGCATATTTTGATAATATCTATATAAAGTGGAAGAGAACGCTTAAACAATGGACATGATGATTGTGATCCAAGATTTTCCACGTAATGGTGCGGTATTTTGTGTATTCTCCCGTGGAATTTCATGCATTTTTTTCTTATGCCAAAAACCCAAAGGCTGGGGCCTTTTATTCATGCTAAAATTTGAATTTTGTTGCTGTTTGGGTGTCCAAAGATTCCTCTTGTCATACTGAAGCAGAAAATGCATTTTAACTGATTTGTTGATATCCCATTGCAACATCCAGGAAAGTCTTTAGTGACCCCCATATACCATGGACCTTGATACATTTTGCTATGTAATACCAACCAAATAATACATTTTTGGATCCTATGCGACAATTCAAACA
The DNA here is from genome assembly GCA_023653785.1 of Ophioderma brevispina. Lineage (NCBI taxonomy): Eukaryota > Metazoa > Echinodermata > Ophiuroidea > Amphilepidida > Ophiodermatidae > Ophioderma > Ophioderma brevispina. Next base: position 142,846 of record JAMKCH010010804.1, read on the forward strand.
CCTTACCACCAGTTTCAACAAATCTGGAGCATTGGGTAAATTACGTCCAGGATGCCGTTATAATTATGGGGCTATACCGCTTTAACTATTATATAAACGAGTTGGAACCTTCTGCAATACAAATACATTGGTGTACATTTAAACCTAATTTGACTTGATTTCAAATTTACCCCATGTACTAATTTTACCACCCCCTCTTTTATCAAATTCCCCACATTTCCATAGGTTGGACCCAAAAATTCGTATTCAGCACCCTTCAAAAACTATAAGAAAAACATTTCAAACCTTCTCCCCAAACTTCTAGAATGGGATTGTGGTTTATAACCCTACTATTATTATATTTGGTTGTGACAATAGAAACCATGTACATCCGATTGGTTAAACGCTGGGTTAAACGATACTTTTCATTTGCGAGCAAGAACGTATATTAATACATGTTTTTAGAAGAGGAATTGCTGAATGACAGGCTTTGCGAGTACAGAAATGTATCAATAATTTGAAAATTTATCCAGTGACAACAGTTTGATGATTTTTTTTTTTCTTTTATTCGACCTTCCAAACCCATCCACGTAAAGGAAAATTAGCCCGTGTAAACTGTCGCGGATCCACCCCGGGTGGGATCAGATGACTGACCAGATTTGTCTGTATACTTTTGCGACCGAGCTCGGCCACTATGTACACACTGTGCCACGTAATGATAGGAGATGTTGAGCTCAAAAATTGTGCATTTGTCCCAGGAAGAATAAAATTGCAATTAACATCAGTGGGTGATTCTCGGTTCTCTTCAATGGCCAATTATTAATGGAATGCTAAATGCTAAATGTCTGTTCGTTCAATACGGAATGTTTTGTTTGGTGTATTTGTCCAGCTGATTGTAGAGATTTTTTTTTACCATCATTTATGCTCCCGAATCATAAGATATTCCCCCTCCCAAAATTTTGATGAGGGGGGGATGGTCAATACGACACCCCCCCCCCCCATGTGTTTGATGCCAGTTCATAGTTTTTTTGAGACCAAAAATAACCTCATATTTTACCATAAAGTTTTAAAATTGGAAATTTCCGTTCCGCTTCGCGCGCATTTGTTCTAATTCCCACGACAATTAAAGGATTTTAAGATTCACATGGCAACATTTTAGCCGGCGCATTCGCGCCACATGTTCAGAGTAAATGGGATCTTGTCAGCAACCCTATTTCATTCATAAATTGTCATCAACCCCCATCCCCCATGTCAAAAAGAAATTTTACGCCACTGTGGACTTTCATTTGACCTATGCACGAACTTTTTGATTGTTTGTAGCCGGTCAATGTTGCCTAGAAAACCATTAAATCTTTTGTGCAGACTCTTTTAGAAGGTCATATGGGCCTACAACCATGAACTATTTTGGTGTGTGTTCTTTTGGTGTAAGATATTCATGAATGTAGACTAGAGTAAAGACTCCTTTTTTACGGAATAAAGCTGTGCAATCCTTGTAATCATTTGATCCTCTGTTATCGAAGATTTCATGCTAGGCTATTTCCATGATGTCTTACATGAGGAATGAAACCACTATTTTGACAATCCAGGGCGGAGCTATTCATTATTATTGAGTGATATTCACAATAGTAGTACATGTGATTGTTATTCCTTAGAGGTATCAAGGATTAGAATTGGCTAATCGACCCATTCTCCTCGATATAGTTAGTGATCATACCGCTCAGCATGAGGTGCTTGGGTCGTGGACGAATACCAACACTCTTGCTTCATTTTAAATTATTAATTTTCATTATTTTTTTAAGGCTAAGAGTAAAAAATCAAAGTCAAAAAAGATAAGAAATACAAAGGGCTGCTCTTTAATGCTAGTAAGCAGGGCCGTACGGCAGGATTTTATTTTTTTTTGTGGGGGGTTGGGGGTGCGGGACTTCGAAAAGTTGGACCTTTTTCGCAAAAAGTTGGACCTTTTTTTGCTAAAAGTGGACCTAAACCCCCCGAAAATTTGTCCTTTTTTGACTTTTTGAACAGTTCATCTCCAAATTGGACTTTCCTTCTTCTTGTTAAAATAGCTCTAAAATTTAGACCTTTTTATCAAAAAATTCACAGCAAAAAGTGGACCTTTTTTTCCCCTTTTGTGGATTTGGGGGGGGGGGGGCAAACCGCACCCCCCCCCCCGCCCACCCCTCCCCCTTGTCCGGCCTGCTAGTAAGGAAGACTTGCACCTGGAAAAGGCGATTCGAGCATGCCAAAGGAGATTGGTGATGCCATGCTGATTTCCGTGCTGATTACGAGCGTTGCTGATTTAAATTGAAGACTGGAGCTTCCAGTACAACAGGTTATCCTCAAAAGCGCATGAATTTCATGTGGATGTGAGACGGACTTAACACTAAAAGGTCATTTTTTACGAAAACGCGAGATTTTAGGGCATTATAGTTTTAGATTATACAAAATAGTCCCCAGTGGATTTTTGCCGTCTCACCAAGTCGGATTGGATCAACGTATAGCTAAAAGACCATTGTTTGTATTTCTGCAAACACAACTCAATAAGTAACATGAACCCGTTAAAGGTCCCAGGAAATGCAAATAGAATTGATGTGGTTTGTGTCAAGTCTACAAGGAGGGATCAGAAAGCATTCAATATTTGGGTTGGTGATGACTTCATTAGTGACACTATTGATTTTTCAGAGAGTAATAGAAAATTCCAGGTGATTGGTGTGAATCTATTCATGACACTGACTGAAAATCAATAGTTTCACTAATGATGTCACTGGTAGTGTATTCTTTTTTCTGGCCCTGTTTATTGGAATGGAATGTCCCATAAAGATTTGGAATAGGTTTATCATCTTATTTCCTGGGACCTTTGAGAATATGTCACGTCTTTATTTCCTTTTAAAGCGGCGCTGGAACATTTTCACAAAATATGAAATTTCTTCAATTTGCCCTCAAATGATATTCTTGACCACTGGAAGAATATAAATGGGTCATCCCATAAATTAAGGTACCAACTTGTGATATTTTGAGAAAAAAAGGACAACAATGTCAACTCAATCATTTCTTGAACACATTTATGATATTACCATTCCTCTTTAAATATCAAATGGGTCAAGATATAATATATCTTGACGTCATACTATGTGATATGTATATAGTTTTTAAATGTACATTTTGGTTATTTTTATATTTCAAGTACAAGAGTAGCAGGGCACCATTTGGTATCCCGTTTACACGGGGAACCACAGAAAATGCAAAATTTTATCAGTTTAAAGGAGAACCCGTACAACGAATAATATTACACAATATATTCCATAAATAATTATTGACCACATATAGAGTGGTTTCATCGAAAAACGAAATTATTTTAACCATAAAAATGATTTCAAACCATCTAGTCTGACCATGTGCTATTTAAAAACCGCGCTAGTGTACAACGTGTTATGCGATACGTCCGGCACGACATGCCATAGGAAATACACATTATGAAAGTGTCACTAGTGAAGGTTTATGACGCTACTGTGCCGTCTGTATCGCATAACACGTATACATATCCCATATGCACTAGCGCGAATTTCAAATAGCGCGTGGTCAGACAAAATCTTTTTAATTCAGTTTTATGGTTAGTATAATTCGTTTATCCATGAAACCACTCGATATGTGTTCAATAATTATTTTATAGCGTACATTATATAAATTATTCTTAGTACAGGTTCTCCTTTAAGATACACTGTCTTTACAAACTCTGCACAATATAACATAAATTACGTATGCAAGCAATTACAGTGCACTTTTAGCATATCAATTTACTTTCAGTTTCTCAGAACAAATCATTGGTTCCCTAAGTAAACGTGAAAAACGGGACACCAACGTTTTGGGTTTTGTTTTCACGAGGACCCAATGACTTGCACGGATCAGCTAGTTACAAAAACAGTCAGATTTATTACAAAAGCTTTATAATAAGTCGGAACAATATACCATATAGTTTCAAGGTTTTGATGCACATCAAAATCAACGATGTTTAACAATTTCTATTTCATGTAACAGGGCTTCTTGTCCCTTTTACACGGGGAACGACAACTTATTTTTACACAAAATTAAAAGGCAATGAGTTAAAAGTTTCATATTATATAAGCTGAAAATTAGATGCAAAGGCTATAATTTAAAATGGAATTGATAAGTTTGAATACATTATTTTCATTGTTAAATCTAAATAAACAAAATGTCAAATAGTAAACGGGACACCAAAATCTATTGGTACCCTAATTTATGGAATGACCCATATATTTTACACATAAAAATAACATACCCCAAAACAGATATCGGGGATTACATAAGAGGCGAAAGACATCAGGAAATTTGTACGCTAAATTTTAAGTTTGCCATAACTTAAATCAATAAATGTGTCTATTACATGAATGTCACACTCACAGACTCGTACTCATTGATATAAAAATTACAAAGGTCAAAACACCGGTCAACAGGGTGGGTGCCGTGGGAATCAACTCAGAAAAGTGTTTTCTTCTGTTTAACGCCATTTGCGTCATCTGCTTAATAAAATCACTCCGGAGTGATTTTATTATTAAATCGTTCTGTTTACCCATAAGGGCGTTGATTTGGGCTTAATCACAAGTGAGGGCAATTGTATATAAAAACTTTACAACCGTGCAAAAATATCAATTTTGAAAAATCTTGAGGGCGCACTATTTTTCAAATGTGCCAGTGTCTTTTTAAGCTTCTTCTCCTTTGCGTATCCACAAGTCAGTGGTAATGGTTTGTGGTGGTGTCAGGATTTATTCAGCGGAGTAAGCTGATCCGGGGCCGTGTGTATCCATGATAGGGACGCTCCTAACATGGCCCGCTTTGAGGCTGGGCGAATTGGGAACAGTCATGGGTTTTCACCCTACTCTTTTCGAAACTGGCTGCGATATACATGTACAGTTGTGACTCTCTGTACACGGGACCGGCGGCTTAATGTCTCCTCCGAAGGACGGGATGCTTTCATGATTCATTTGCCCAATTCCAAGTGAACCACGGAGGAGAGCGGTATTCTGTTTTTAATCAAGTGAACCACGGAGGAGAGCGGTATTCGGTTTTTAATCAGTACCTGGTATATAGATCAAATCCAGAATTGAGTACCCGAATAAATCCCAGCAAGTGTCCCCACCGGGTTTGAAATTTGCGCCACAGGCAAACACCCTATCACTAGGCCACGCTCTCTTGAGGTAAGTCAATGGTAATAATTCATTCCATGCATGTATGCTGTATGTACATGTATGCACAAAAATATCTGTAGCAGTCTGTTAATTACCAGTCTACGTAAGTAGGCATTGGTTACTGGTTCGAGTCTCAGCTCATGCACCTGTTTCGAAATGAAATAAGTTATGTGTTGTGATCAATGGCTCTTACGGAAGTTATCGTGAACTAGTTAAACATGAAGCAAAAATCGCATTCTAGCGGGCACTTACGGCAGCAAATAAGAAAGCAGGCGAGAAACGAGCTCCTAACGGGAATCGAATCCGAAGCTTCATTAGTGAAAGGGAAGATCCGCTGCGCTACCCGATCTTCTTTTTTTTTTAAATGCAATGATCACAATATGTCAAGACGCAGATACTTCATTCATCAAAAATATTTTCAAATTTCTTTACCAAACCAAGCCTGACAATATGGAAGCGAATAGACGCTTTGCCTGAACCCCGAAATACATTTCGAATGGGACCATAGTACTTTTTAATAATGTGCATGTGAACTAAGCATATACCGTACATCATCTTCACAGCCAGTTTTTTTGAGAAAACTCTAGACAAGAAAAAATAAAAACTCACTTTCACTATATAGGCACACCATGTCGTAAAACATTGAAGATACTATCTATCTGTCGGATTTAAGTGAACTTCTGGTATAATACATTATCAATATTTTTGGTGGTTCTGTTCAACAAATAAAATGCAAAATAATGTTGATACAGCTTTTGTTTACCTTCGTACATCAAACCATCGTTGTCGATACTTATTTTATTTGCGTCATTCTGTACAACAGCAATATTTACCAAAAAACAACAACTATTCCAGACCAATTGCCAGGAATTCAATCAGACTTATAATCGATTTCCGGTTATAAAATAAACCTGCTGATATAGATTATATTTATACGGGGAATGAAAGAAAACGAATGAAAAGAAAAACAAAATACGACTTTTATTCTATTCAACAACACTATCATTAGAGCAAATTCCCCCGTGCAAAAAACCATGAACAATATGCGATATTCCAAGCATTTTTTTCTCGCATAATGTGGGAAGATATCTCATGGCATGTAAATCGTTTAAGGGAATTGGTTGATAACTTAGCATGTAGGCCTACCGCATATAATTGTACGAACATCCAAACATAAGAACCACGTTTAAATAGACTATTTGGCTTACAATGTGAGTTAACTAAACGCTAAACAGCCCATTGGTTTGGGCGATTTGAGAAATCATAAAAAGTTGATGTTTTTTTGTTTGTTTCCTTTTTTAGCCAGCTGTGCTACTACTACAGGGTGAGTCAGAAAAAAATGGATCCTGATTGTACCCGCCATTTTGCATCTTTAAGAAACATATATCTCAACAAATGTGGTATCAACGGAAAGCTTTGTCTTATTAGCTTTAAGTTGGTTGGGTAGGTATAGATAGAACTACAGTCCTTTGAATCAAGTAGTCAGTTCCCCCCGTCCAAGGATTCCAATTTAAATGCATGGCGGTGAACGAAGCAAATCTTTGATGATGATGATAGAGATATTATGTCCATGTTTATGTTAATTTAAGTGGTATAATGGTAAGATTGATTTGAAACACTTTTTTAAAAAAGATGTGGCATATTTTGGTCTACCAATAAAGACAATACATTTTTCTACCTCAAAAGCTTGTGACCGATGTTTGCGTCTTCGTTTGGTAATGTTTCATTCAACTCTACCAGAAACGGATATGTATACATAGGCCTATATCAAGTTATTTTATTTTTTCAAATGAGTTTTATTAGCGATAAGGTATAGAAAGGGAATCAATAATAAATTTTGACTGCATTTTATGGGATTAAATATTGTCACATCACTTCTGCACTCAATAGCCCGATTTTTTTTCTGGACATTAATTCGCGTCTGCGAATGCTGTTCATTCTCATGTGAATCCGTGGACAGAGTGCAAAACCGACTACTGAAAAGACTATAGATCGGTCTTTTTCTAACCGATGTGACTGATCTTTACAGCAAACTAAGCTAATAAAGTAGGTTTCTGTTGGTATGTACCAAATATGTCAAGATAAAAGTTTTTTAAAGATAAAGAATGGCGGACATAATCAGGGCCCATTTTTTCTGACTCACCTACAACTACTTCTTCTATTACCATTGCAGTTATTGTTATATTATAATTAAATAACAATGCGGCTTGTAAAAGGTATATAAATATTTTTAAATAACGTTTTTATACATGTAGTTTAAGTAATTATAAGAGTATTAGAAGTATCAGTAGTAGAAGTGGTAGTAGCAGAAGTAGAAGTAGTAGTAGTAGAAGTAGTAGTAGTAGTAGTAGTAGCAGCGGCAGTAGCGGTAGTAGCGGCAGTAGTGGTAGTAGCGGTAGTAGAGGTAGTAGTTATAGTAGCGGTAGTAGAGGTAGTAGTGGTAGTAGCGGTAGTAGAGGTAGTAGTGATAGTAGCGTTGTAGTGGTATTAGTAGTAGTAGCTGTTTACTTCCATCGCTCAGTTTTCGTAAATCTGCGCCATTGACTACACATGAACTAAAGTTAATCATAATTATGTTAACTTTAAGTGGGTGGGACCTTTTTATTTATATATTTAACAAGAGAATATGCTATTATATACTAGTAGTTGTTCTTGTTGTTATAGTCGTATTTGTGGTAGTTATAGTAGTAGCTGTAGTAGTAGAAGTAATAATATTAGTTGTAGTGGTATTGTAATCGTCATCACAACATCACCAAGGAAAGGAAATATAGGAGGAAGAAGAATAAGAATGGGACGAATATGATAACAAAATGAGAAGGAAAGACCGAAACCACTCTGCAGTAAACACTTCAAACCGGGTAGAATCCTTTGGAAAGTCACGTTTTGGAAACGTTACTTTTGAAAGTTCAAAATATATTTTATTCAACTATCCCACACAGTTGTCGCCCACACAGAGCATATAGAAATACCACTCGCCCTGGTGTTGTTTTACTCTTTACGTCCCTTCTTCCAAACACTGTTTTCCTCTATCCCATATTCACAGTTAGTACTTTACCATATCCACACACAGCCCCCAGGTCAGCCGGCAAAGCAACGTGACTTACTCGTTCTAAGTATGCCAATTTGGCCAAGCATTGCATGGATTACATCCGGTCGCTAGATGGCTAGCTACCGTTAGATAGTTTGCCGAAAGAAATATAATAACAATGTTATGATATAAAAAGAACAAAATTGCCAAAATATGTCTGTTTGTTAAAACGTGAAATAAGTATCATTGCATTCTTCTTGAAGGTTAAATTTCACAATTGATAACTTAGGTTTATTACTCATCACTAAAAGAAAACGAGAAGGAGGTAAAGCTATAGGGAGAGAAGAAAATGCGCTAAAAGTGATAAAGAGAAGAGGATGAGGAGTAGTAGAAAGAAAAACGTCAAAATTTACTTTGGTATTTTAAAAACATTGCCCTCATTTGGGCAATGGAAAGATCTCATCAACATAATGATTTGACCATTACCTATTTTACCAATACTTTTTGTACTTCTTTCCGTTTTCATGTTTTCTTTTCTCTTTTCAGTATCTCACAACCTTGCGGCATTAACAAAATCATTATCGTAATGAAATACTCTCTTTCCAAGTTTAATTATGTACATGATTAAAACTGTTTATTGAATACAACATCTAATTGGGGGTTAATAATATTTTCAATGTATTCTTTTGGTTGAATAGACTTCTTTTAGATCCATCTATAATGCCCTTGCTGGTCATTCGGTACTTTGCTTTTTAATCATGCTAATTTACGTACATGATTGCCTTACAGGTCATCTCATCTTGTTTGCACTTGTAGCATAAACAGCTACCAAAATTATCGCCTTTACGATAAAATGCCACTTTGGTAGTATGAAATCGACTCACATTACCGTTAAAAGTCCAGTTCACTACTTGGAGAATTTTGACCGAGAAACGGTAATTAAAAACGAATGCGGGGGAAGAAGAGAATACGTACCGCTATTGCGACACGTCTATTTCCCAATGTTCAAAGAGTCGATGTAAGTCCATCATTTTTGTTTGTAAGCTATCCGAAAAGAAGAATACAGCGAAGCCACTAACCGGCAAGAGAAATATGTGCAAACATGGCCCTGTTGCAGCAAATAATAAATTTGTTGCCTACAACTTACAAGGGCCAGAGTGCTTTTTCATTTCTGTACATTAATGATTCAATCGGGATTCAATGAATCATTTGGTGACGCCATACCGGTATAGAAGGTATGCAACAAGGTGCAACAAGGTAGCAATTGTAATGATTGTGGATACTCTATACACATTCCAGCTGACAATACAGACACCTGTAAATGCACGCTGCAACTGCTACAATGAAACAGGTGGTCTAATACATTCCTGGAATTTTGTTAAAGGTCAAGTGAACCATGCGAAAATGTCGAATGGCAGAGTTATTGCATACTTTCTATGTATCGATTTAGAGACACCGAAGTGGTTGGCTGTACTTGAGTTACGGGAATAAGTCTCAATAACATTTTTCTTTTGCTATTTACATCTATATAAGCTGTTATTATGGGTACTTCTTATAGGATTCTGAAAGCAATCAATTATTTACCACGGTAGATTGCGTAGACTTGGGTATTATTATATTCCAACACCGGATGTTGTTGTTGGGGTTTCTTTTTTTCATTCTCTTCTACCTATTACTTTCTCACGTTGAAAAACACGTGCTCTATCGTGTACATACATACACAAACACACCCACACTCCACACACACATACACACAGGCACACGTACACAAAAATACTCACACACACACCCACACACACGTAAATAGCGTGTCCATCTCAACTTTCGCTCTTTTATGTCCCCCTCTCCCGTTTCCCATCTCTCTCACTCTCTCTTTCGCTCTCTCCCTCTCTCTCTCATTCGCTCTCTCTCTCTCTCTTCGTCTCCCCTCTCGCCAGTTATCTCTCAGCACGTGTGTTTAAAACCATTATGTTATCTTCACGTTTTGGTATTCGACTTCGTACTCAACAAAATACGATTTTCCGTGTCTAATCTGGCTTATGCATGATGCAACACCAATACGGAAAGATACCAAAACGGCGTGTAACACGTGTACATGTTCATTTTTAGGTTAAAATATGTCTCTGAAGACCCCGTGAAAAACTTTTGAAATCGGAATTATATTGCTTTTTAATAGGCTTTTGAAACTTTTTTATTCGCCGTCTAAAATAAATGTAGAATTTTCGTCCGCGAAGTTGCTACAATGAAAAAAAAGCGGGGATACTGCATTTCACACCAAGATTCATGTACTACTGCATGGCTTCACCATAGAACAGACAGTCCAATTTAGTACCTAAAACGTTGACCTACCAGAGTGTAAAAGGAATCCTTAGACAACAAATAAACAGTTTCAGTTTCAGTTCAGTTTCAGTTCAAACTGAGTTTGTTTTCAATAGGCCGCGCGAACTTTGATTTTGGAGCCATAATCACATTTTTAATGAAGTTTATTTTAGAAGATTTTATTATTTTTAAAAACATAATTAATCCCAAACCTATTTTTTATTATAAGCTAATAATTTTACAGTAAAAATTATGGTTTTGGTGTGATTTGAGGAATTTCTGGTCAAATTCCTTTTCAACAAATATTAAAGGGGGATGGCCCGATTTTAGTATATGAAGTTTTTCATCTTGATAGAATGGCCTTCACCCAAATCCCCATCTATAAAGTTTCGCACCAATATTTCAATCCGTTTCAATGTGCGAGCGAAAAACGTGGTTTTGTAAGCCCCATAGAATTCTGTGTAAAATTAATATTGGTCGACCAAAATGGGGCACATTTTCGCTCATAACTTCCAAACCAAACATATTGCAGCCCTAAGATTTCACATGGTAAATGAGAAAAATACTAGCTTTCGATACCAAAAGTTTGACCACTTCGGGTAAAATCTGGGGTTCTGGGGACGAGGATATTAACTATCGCACCATGGACGTTTAAACAAAAGCTATTTCACATTTAGGTTTTTAGGCTACCTACTGCAAACAAACTTATTTTCTTTTTGGCCTTATCGTTGACCTGCTGTCGAAAAAGATACCCTAAATCACTGGCCTATATCCGATACGAAATATACCTTATACACTTACAGATGATGCAGAGCTAAAATGACTTGCTAAACACACCATACAATTCGCTGTCTATGCTATAGGGAACAATTAACTGCCGGGTAAGAAGATGTAGGTTACCCCTGTGAGATATTTAAGAGTCCCACGTAATCAGAAAGTCCCAGGATCCGAGGTTTCGGAGACTGGGCGTCCCTCTCCGAAAATAATCAGGATTCAGAAACTTTGTGTCCAAGGACACAGATTTTCTGAAAGCTAAAGTTAACTTATTACTTTGACTTAGTGCGACCCGGATTCTGTATTTTTGGGGACTCTCAAATTCATTACAACCATCGCAAAATTCACGGTCCTCTCAGGAAGCGTCCTAGGACTCTTGGCTATGACAAAAAGTCCTAGGACCCTGTGATGCTATGATGTAGTGTCCCAGGACCCTACACTGTAGAATCCTGTGGTAATGTGATGCAGTAGTGTCCCAGGATTCTAGGCTGTGTTGTGCAGTCCTAGGACCCAGTGGTACTGTATAGGTTAGCTACTCGTACTTTAATTAGACGAATTCAAGCAGTTCGTTGTGGCATAGCGGTGCAGACCTTCAGACAACCAGGTACGTATATATCTCTAAATGTAAAAAGAGTGAAGAAACGAGTGAATCTTAATTCACTCGAAAAAGAGTGTAAACCACTCAAAAATAGTTCGGAATAATCGGAAAGCTAATTTTATCAGCTTTAACATACTGCAAATGATCATTTACATCAATTTGTATATGTACCGTTAATGCGTTTAAAATATCGTTGGCATTTATTTGCTTTTATTGGTACGTGTAAAATGATAAATGGGGGTGTGGATACATATAGCATGCACTTATAAATATGTTTTACAAATGTTAAGCTCTTATCTGCATTTTTATCACTGACTCAACAGTATAAGAAAAGACGTTCTTTCAATTTCCATCCTTGGTGGATTTCCCCCCAACAGTAGTTTAATATCGTCATTGAAGTCCCTTTATTGCCCACTATCAGCTACTATCAGCTGTATCGACTATTGAGCATCTCGTGCTGGGCATTTCGATGCACTTTACGTTCAGTAGCGATAATAAAGAAAACATTCTTGTTACCATATGTTTAAAATCTGGTTATTTGGTGAAATTAGCTTGTACTTTGGCGGTTATTCTTATATTTCCACTGTCAGAATTTTAAATGTGATAGAAGAAACATGGCCAAAGTTGCCAGTCTTTTCCATAGACCACTGTGTATGAGTTAGTATTACAGAAAACGTTACGTTAAACACCGCTTTTTAACATTGAGTTTACTAAGATAAAAAAATATTAAAATAACACTTTCTTGAAAGAAATGGTTGTTCATACAATTTTACTTTCACATTTAAGACTTCATTGAGAGCGAGTAGAAAATGGACCCGATTGCGCCACTCATTTTGCATCTTTAAGTAACACAAATCTCAACATTATGTAGTATCATCGGAAAGCTAATTTTATCAACTTAAACATACTGCAAATGATCATTTACATCAATTTGTATATGTACCGTTGATGCGTTTAAAATATCATTGGCATTTATTTGCATAATTGGTACGTGTAAAATGATAAATGGGGGTGTGGATACATATAACACGCACTTATAAATATGTTTACAAATGTTAAGCTGTTATCTGCATTTTTATCACTGACTCAACAGTAGAAAGAAAAGACGTTCTTTCAACTTCCATCCTTGGTGGATTTCCCCCCAACAGGAGTGCAATATCATCATTGAAGTCGACATCTGTAGTTTATAGGCGATCATCTACTCACCCTCCTATAGGTGAAAACTCGGCTCTTCCTCCTTCCATGGCTATTTTAAGAACGTAATCAAGAAATAATAAGTAAAAAAATGGTGCGCCTGCAGGCGGAGTACCCATCTCTCTGTCTTTGGCGTTTGGACCAGACTCCCTCATATAATGTTGCTGTGGGGGTTCGCCACTCCTCCCGCACAGCGGGTCTGTTTTGCATTCCCGCCATATGTCGGTACCCAATTATACTCCTGGGTGGAGAGAGGCAAGCGAGGTAAAGTGCCTTGCCCAAGTGTGCAACACATTGGCGACAGCGGGGCCCGAACCCACAACCTATAATGCTTATGAGGCGAGCAGCTGATCCAAACTGCAATCCATGTGCCCATATATAATAATAAGACGGTAGCAAAGGTTACCCCCCCTTTGTGTACTACTACCACAAAAACACGTCACATATGTAGCTTATAGTTTCCCATTTACTTTAGCCTTTGTTCGATGGCAATTCACAGCAGTTTGGGATACATATGCCCTTAGGAATTTGTATAATTTTTTCCTCCATGGGTGTTAAATCAAAATGCTTTCTTTGAAAACTATGAATGTAATTATGGCCAGTATACGGTTGTGCCCGTCAATCACTGCCCTCTTGCAAAAATTGAATAATCCATCTATATCTTCAGTCTATCTTCGCACCGCTTCATTTTTAAGTGGTATTCCATCCTCCCACTGGTCTTTTCTTCAAATGTACTAGCTATCTTTACTGTCTTGTACCAATCATGAATCGCGTGCGCTCTTCTTCCTCTTCCTGATCATCTTTTTCTCAAATTTGTCTGTGGCAGATGCATTGGCACCTTGGAGAGGTTGAGGTTGTGGACCTCAATTGTTGATTGCTCTTGGAGGTCATTCCTATCCCTAAGCAGATGCCAATCATGCCGAGTCTTCTAGGCTCCGTTTTTTGTTTTACCCGAGTCTGTACGTAATCCGTGCAGAGACCATCCATGTTGTGGTCTGAGCCCACACTGGCAAAAGTGCTACATGCCTCTACACTCAGAATGCTACTCCTCCATTTCTTTCTGGTTAATGTGCAGTCTAACTGATACTTAGCTTTCCCGTTTCTTCTTCTGAAGTATGATCTTGCATTGATGATCTGTTTTTGCATGCGAAATGTTTACATTTTATCGTTCTTCCTTCGCAGTGAAAGAACCCGGCATCTTCCAGTCCTATTCTTGCGTTGAAATATCCAGCTACCAGTAGCAAAATCTCTGCTGGACTGGATTCAATGGCTTTTGTATTGAGCTTATACATGTCCTCTTCTGCCATGTTGGTTGGACAATTTGTTAAATCTTGAATCAAGATTTCCTTGAAAATTCCTATGAGGATAATATCTAAGTGGGTTGGTCTTTACACTTGCTAACGAGTTGAATGCCCTCTATAAGTATTAAGTAGTATTCCTAATCATCCAACGCCTGCTTCCATGAGCTAGTTGTTCCAATTGCCAGTTCAGCCAGCTCGTCCACTACCAATTGTATTCATTTTGTGGCCGCAATGTCGCATTATTGTGTTGGAGTACTGTATCAAATGTTTGTATTGTATAGCACATTTGTTGATGATATAACCAAGTATACAACAGGTATGGCAATAAAGAGTTTTTTTTTAATCTTTGACGATGGCAATATGACCCCCATCTTGAAATGAGAGCATGCTGATGAAGCAATATTATCAGATTGGACTTTCTAATTGTCAAAGACCTATACCTCAGATTATAATTACAATTTTATTATACTTTCTGGATGATGTAATTAAACATATTACAGATATATGGTAACTTAAAAGTTTAAAAGATTTGTGAAGGTGGCTATATTGGCCACCATCTTAAATTTTGAGCTTGTTGGAAAAACGAAATTACCAGATAATAGTTCCTACAAGCACGACAGGTAATTTTGTATATCAAGACTTCAACTTGTACATTTATCACATTTTTGGCAAGCAAACTGTTTGTAAATACTACACTGCCATAGCGGCCATTTTGAAATTTAAGATGGCTGCCATGACCAAGTGATCCAATGTTGCTTTCAAAATACTTATTGAATTCCTAGACCATGGAAACATGGATATTAACACTGGAATCATGCCTTTACCAGTCTCAGAAATCGGGATATGGGCAACAAAAGCGACTTTATTTGGCGGCCAATTTTGAAATTTAATATGGCTGCCAAAACCAAATGATTTGATGTTGTTATTAATGATCTTATTGGATTCCTTGACCCTCAAAACATGGGTATAGACACCAGAATCATGCTTCTACTAGTCTCGGAGACCGAGATATGAGCAAACAATTGGTGGCCATTTTTGAATTCCAAAATGGCCGCCATAGGGAATTTTAAAAAACGCCAACATTGATTTTCTTATTTGGTGAATCATAAGCTTTCAGAAAATGTATAGTTTCCCTAATCTCCATAAAAAGCCAACGAAATTACATGAGGAACTTGACTAAAAATTTTATCTGAAATTCGTCTGCTTATGGAACATCTTCAAGAACCTACCAGCCTCCATAAGCAGACGAATTTCAGATATTTCATACGACAAAGATACCTGACAACACATCAGCATTCTTGACGCTCTGAAGGCCAGCGGATACAACGAGGAACTCGCATACACGAAACCGCGTAACCCGACGACCCGCAAACGTAAATGTGACATCACCTGTTCAACCCGCCTTTCAGCAAGAACGTCTCCACAAACATCGGGCGATCATTTCTCAAGCTCATCGACACACATTTCCCAGCCGGATCCAAACTCCACAAGATATTCAACCGGAACACCGTCAAGATCAAGTACAGCTGCATGCCCAACGTCGCCAGCATCATGAAAACCCACAAGAAGAAGATCGCCGCAAAGGATAATCAACCTACACAAAAGGGATGCCGCAACAAGGACCTGTGTCGACTAAAAGGAAACTGTTTGAAGCCTGTGATGGGTCCATTCGAGTCTCCACACCATAGGCTTTAGCGTTCGGTGTGTAATGACTAATGCCGTCCATATTACTAGGTGATCAACATTGTGATACACAAGCAACTCGAAATAATTATAAACCTTTTGCTTAAACCTTTTTGTGACTTACTGTCATGCAATACGAGAGAAATTGATATATAATATAATATAATATTCCGGTGCAGTGGTATTTTCAATTTTACGGAATCGCATTCGTGACCGCTGAACTCTAATGTAGCTTGTACCAATCAGGTAGCTGTGTATCAGGATGTAACGTTTTTCCGAGTCCCCGACGGCTTCGTTTGATAGCTCTCTTCACTCTATAAACCTGAGATTTAAAAATCTTGTATTTTTCTCGTATCATCTGCAAATTATTTTGACTGACTTCCATCCCCTTATGGTGATACAACAACAATAACAATAATAGCGTTCAAGGCGCAGAACAATAGTATATAGCTTACATTACGACTTAGTCTATACAATGCATCAAAAATACAATGGTAAATATGTACAAAAAACAAGAAAACCAATAAAGCGGAAGCTTCTTTCATCAGATGAATTTTCAAAATCGCCTTAAAATGAGTCAGACATGGGCTTGTTTTGATATCTAAAGGCAGAGAATTCCAGAGACGTGGAGCGGCAATTGAGAAAATCCTATCCCCCACGAATGTTTAGAACAAGGTTCACAAAGCGGAGACATGTTTTGGAACGAAGCATACGAGTGGTAGGTCAAAGAAAAATATATATGCTCGGAAAAGGGCCAAGGTGGCGCACCCCTGTGAAGTACATAAGTCTTCCAAAATAATTTTTCTAAAACTATAGAAATCAGTTCTACGTGTATTCTCACGTCTAGTATGTGCACATTTTCTAGAAAATAAATTAAATGTCATCTAAATTTTTGCCTTGAATATCAGTAACCAACGGATGTACATCATGATTCATTGACTCCAGCAAATAACTTGGCTATTGATAAGTAAATCCGCGAGGTATGCATAGGACCAAACACTTCAGATTCCTTTTTCATCTGGAACTGCAGAGCCATTGTTATTATCCATGCAGCTGAAAACATTCCAGGTGTTATACCACCGAAATGGAAACAATTGACACAAAATTCATGGGAGTAACCAGAGTTCTATATAGATAAGAGGCAAAACTTTACGTATCTTTTAGAAATTCACCGTCTCGGTCGCATTTTTGCCGACCACAAAGAAACCTAGAGTACACCAATAGAAAGCAAGGGCTGCCTCCGCTTCTTCTTCCACATACTTTGGGTGCCGCTTTGCATATACACAATCGGTAGTTGATACAATTAATGTAAGTGTTTAGAGGTGGTGGCCAGGTGTCAAAATAGTGTACCTGGATCATTGTGCTCAGATACGCTTTTTTTCCTCATAATCAATGCTCGCATTAGAGGTGAAAAGATGTTATTCATTGAGGCGGTTTATTTAAGATCAAGACACTTAATTGTCATTTTCATTCGTTGTTGCATGGGTAGGACAAAATTTAACTCCCAATAGCACCCAACAGCCAACACATATTTTGGCGGATTGTTTTTCGAATTGACATTATTGTGTGTATACAAGCACCCAAACTGATAATTTTCCCGTGCAATATTCAAATGTCAGCGCCCAGCACGGACGACGGTTTTGAATGCGTTTTCATCACCCACCTTTGGGAGGAAATTTGGTTCGGCAAACTGGCGACCCAACATCTTTGTGCAAAACCAAAACCCTAAACTTTGCCCGCGTAAACCCTTTTCGTATTCAATTACCCGCATCATTAGCGTGGGAGAGCGTGGCCTAGCCGTTAGGGTGCTTGCCTGTGGCGCAAATTTACCAAAATATCCCGGGTTCGAATCCCGGTGGGTTCACTTGCTGGGTTTTATTCTGGTGCTCAATTCTGGGTTTAATCTGTAATCTAGTCGATGATTAAATACAGAATGCCGCTCTCCTCCATTGTTCACTTGGATTTAACCACTCCAATCTACAAGTATGACTATACAGAATTGCTAATAAGGTTTTGTTGCTGTAACTTGCCTGTACAAACCCTCCAAACACAGATCAAAAGGTAGAAAAATGGAAGCATGTGCAAGATATGCTAAATGCTAAAACGCTATATGCATTTTTTCCTATATATTGGTTGTATTCAACCTATCTACTCGTGTTATTATTGAAATATTTGTATTAATTCATTAAAAATGTTGTATTTGAACATAATTACCTTTGAACTACAAAATTATCATTCTTTATCCAGACTGGAGAAATATGCTTCTAATATCAATGCACACTAACATAACTAATTTTTACTTTTGCCATAAAAGTTGCCACACATTGTATAGAGATTAGCCAAAGCGGAATTTGACTTAGGCTCTATCATTAACAGAAGACCATTGTAGAACTGATGCATCAGTTTCCAGTAAGCCGATTCTGTAAATTAACTTTGTACAATGGACACAATATGTTTTGTGATGGCATCACAGGGCTAGTCGCCACATGGCCGGGTCTTGAAACCGTCATCCCTATGGATTTATGTATGTGAGTCTCGCGTAATTTGAAATCTACTATATGAGCGTCCGTATCAATCATTGATACACGCGGCCCCGGATCAGCTTATTAACTTGAATAAATCCTGACAACAAACACCACCATAAGCCATTATGACTTGTGATCGCGTAGAAAAGAGCAGAAATCGAAAATCATTCACCTATATGAAATGCAAGTAAACGGTGCCGAACACGAACTTTTAAATGAATAGAAAATATGTCCTACATAAACATGAGTTAGTTATGGGTCTTGGTTCTACACCAAGGTTGTAGACGCCACACAGCTTGCCAAGCAATTATTCTGTTCTGATTTTTGTTCATCTCGTTCCTTTTTGAATAAATGATGAAATATACGGTCAAAGTTACTTTGACGCAACATTAGTTTCACGCTTTTTATTCCGTTTCGCGCTGGAGCCCGGACTGTGGCTTGCGGCGGACTATTTACAACCATATTTGTAACATTTGGAATATCTAAACGCTTTGTCTAAGCATGTTAAATATGTAAACACCCTATATCTAAACATATTAAAAATCTAAACTGCTAAAGAATTGTCTTCAGTGATCAAAGTCAAATGCTGGCTTTATTAACTTAGACCAAATAACATATTTGTATGACAAACAGAAATGATTGATAAAGTTTATTGCATTTATTTTGACTTGGACCTTCTTCAAAACTTTATTTATTGTAAACTTAACAAAATAAATACTCCAAAAAAACTTCTTACAAAAATATTTACCAAATAGGTTAATTCAAGAACATAATTTGGTACCGGTTTGAATGCATGACGATGCGTGTTTGAAGTTGATTGGGTCCGTGCTTATTAGCATTATATTATGTGCGTTCTGCAAACAATGTGCAGAATTTTGAAGCGTGTTGAATAAATAGCATAGGAAAGTTTCTTATAAATAATATTATGAAGTTAAATTCGAGTAAGAGCCATAAATAGATATTTTCGACGTTTTCTGAATTATTTGAAAATTGTGAACAAACAAGGAAAATATGAAGTTCAACTTGTATGATGAATATCTAAGTAAAATCAATTACAAGATATAAAAATATAGACGGTTTTAGAGACACAAGATAATTTCCAGAAGAGCACGTGTCCCCCATTTTAAAACCTTTTATGTTTTGCATATTTATGATGCACACCGATGTATTAAATCACACCTGAAGTGTACTGATATTCAGGGGGAAAAGGAGAGGACATTTTCAAGAAAATGTGCACATACTAGACGTGAGAACACGCGTAGAAATGATTTTTATAATTTTAGAGAATTTATTTAGGAAAAAATATGTACTTCCCAAGGGTGCGTCACCTTTGTAAACGCTATGAGATCTGCCCGCTAGCCTATGGGATTGTCTGGTTTGAAAAGACAAGACACCGGATATATTCTGGTGCCAGATCATTCAGTAACTTAAACAATAAGCAGAAGTTTATACACAATTCTATAACCGACCGGCAATCAATATAGGAGTGATGTGAGACGGCTTCTTAGTTAAAGTGACCAAGTGCGCAGCGGCATTTTGAATACGTTAAAGACGGGCAATCTCATTTTGAAGAAGGCCAAACAAAAGAGAGTTGCCCATATCAAGCCGGGAGGTGAACAATCTGTTCAGTGGCACGAGGACCCAGATTCTACCAATGTTTCAGATGTGAAAAGAAGAAGAACGTATGCAATACTAGAAATATGATAATTTAGAGGCAGAGATGAATGAACAAAAAACTAAATTCCGAGCCCTTTTTTTTTGCAGGCGTGATATCAACATCTCCAATCGTAACATGAGGGACATTTACTTTTGACAGCTGTTGTCTGAATCCAATCAGAATAAATTTTGTTTTCTCATCGTTCAACTTGTGATGAATCTCACAAAATGCATAATTCAATACACTCAATACTTTGATCAGCGAGACATTGGCTTGGTTTAAAAGACACATTATATCCGCGTATATGTGATACTGTAATAGCTTGTAATTTATATTTGAGGATTATGTTGTGATGTGTAAACAGTGAACCACTGTGGCCCAAGGACCGATCCTTGTGGAACAGAGAAATCTTGAATAACTGGAGTGGATGAGGAATTACCTACGCGCACATTGTGGCCTGTCACATAAATATGACTGACACCACTTTTGAACATTACCACGCAAGCCAAAGTCGCGTCTACTGTAAAATAGTATGATCCACAGTGTCGAAGGAGGCACTTAAAGGCTGACTCAGAGATTTCCCGAGGAGGACGCCCTCAATTTTCAACAAATTGAGTTTTTTGCATATATATACAATGCTTGTCCATATACTAATCACTGTGTGAAATAGCTAAGCTAAAATCGAAGTCCTTCATATAGAAAATCACAACTTTGTTTAAAAATTCCGGATCCGGAAATGTTGTTATACACGGTATCCTATGCACTGTTATACTGTACATAAATGTGTACTGCATGAAAACGACAAATCCAATTCATCTCTAACTTTGGAATTGGGCATTTTAGGTGAGTATCTTTAGTTTTGGTTGGCTATTTTTAATTACTGCACAAAAAATATATATTTCGAAATCTCTGAGTCAGCCTTTAAGAGCATTACCACGCAAGCCAATAAGTCGCGTAGTCTACTGAACAAAATAGTATGATCCACAGTGTCGAAGGAGGCACTTAAAAAGGCTGACTCAGAGATTTCCCGAGGAGGACGCCCTCAATTTTCAACAAATTGATTTTTTTTTGCATATACACAATGCTTGTCCATATACTAATCACTGTGTGAAATAGCTAAGCTCAGATCGAAGTCCTTCATAGAAAATCACAACTTTGTTATAAATTACGGATCCGGATTTTTTGTTATACACAGTAGGCCTATCCTATGGCACTGTCTACTACACATAAATGTTTACTGCATGGAAATGAAAAATAAATCCGATTCATTTCAAACTTTGGAATTGGGCATTTTAGTTGACTATCTTTAGTTCTAGTTGACTATTTTTAATAATTATTGGATGAGCACCCAAGATCATTCTTGCAAGGCGATTATGAAGTTTAATTAATTTATCTTGAAGACCACTGGAGCAGCTAGGCTACACAACATCACAGTAGTCTAACAAAGGCAATAACCATAGCACTGCTCAACATTTTAAAAGTTCCAGCAGGTAAAACTGGTTTAGCTGATCTTCTAATTAAACCTATTTGCTGTGAAACTTTTTTAGCAATAAAATCAACATGTTGCGCCTTAACTCTTTGAATTTCATCATTATTTAGAAATAATCGAACATCAGAAAAGCTGGCAGATCTTGGGACTGTACCAAATAACATAAAATTGGTCTTATTACATTCAAAGTCAACTTATTTTAGTAGCCATCTATAAACTTGAATCAAGACATCTTATGCATGTCATTCTGAAGATCATGCGTAGAGGATTAAACCCATTAGTGCTAGTATCGTCAGCATACATTGTTACGTTATTACCGACTACAGAACTGCTGACCGGAAGTCTATTGATAGAAATACCAAAAAGGAGAGGTCCCAAAAAGGAGCCCTGGGCACCCAACGTCATATTCGCGAACTCTGCAAAATTAACCATTCATTTGAGTTGCTGTTGGCGACCGCTCATATACGACTCAAACCACTTCAGTTCAGTTTTCACCACTCCACCAGCAGTATTCAACGCAGACAGCAAATCTTGGGTCCGACTTGTTTCGAACGCCTTCTTACGATCGATAAATGGCTACCCGTAACCGTCCCCGCATCATATTTGCCAAGGCATATAAATCAGACCCGTCAATAACTTGGCTGTCTGAGTCGAATGCATTGGACGAAAGCCATTTGCGAGGTAACAAGATATTTTACTTTGTAGAAGCAATAGAGTTGTTCCATGAACAACAGACCCTTTTCCAATATTTTAGAACAAGGGTGCGAATCGAAATTGGGGTCTGTCATTTGTAATTTCTATTGCGACCCCCACCTTGAAAATTGGAACAACTTTGCCTTTTCAGAGCTGGCACAACCCCTGTCCTCACAACATATTAATATGAGGAAGTATCAAAGTTATCAGAAAGGTTTAAGATGACTCTCAGGTTGAAGCCTTCGGAGCAGAGTGGTATGGTGCTTTGCCTTGGCGCAATTTACCAAAAAAAATCCCGGGTTTGAACCGTGGGGTCACTGGCTGGAATATTCGGGGTGCCTCATTCTGCTGGTTTAATCTGAATACCAGAGCTATTGATTAAATACATAACAGAATACCGCTCTCCTACACGCTCTCCCTCCATGGTTCCTTGGGCAAATGATCATAAGCGCATCCGTCCCTCGAGGGAACGACTTAAACAGCCGTCGGTCCCGTGTAAGAGTGTCACACTGTACATGTACATCGCAGTCAGTCGATAGAGTAGGGTGTAAACCCTGACTTGTTCCCATCCGCCCCAGTCTTCAAAAGCGGGCAATTAGAGCGTCCTTATCATTGATCACTGCGGGCCCGATCAACAGCTGTGTCTCATTGAATAAATCCGGCACCACACCCCAAGCCATAATCATTTGTGGATACGCTACGAAAAGAAGAATCTCTTGTTTAAATTCTCATCTGTGTCGCCATACTGCTCACAATTTGCCTTCCTGTTCGCAGGTTCTGTCTGGAGCTTTTTCTGATTTCTGGTTATGAAGCCTTGGGCTTCCCTTATACTATCTTTTCCAGGACATCTTGTACCAACTTAGATCGCTCTATGTTTTTTTTTCTTTACTTTTCTTTACTTCCCCGTTTTTTCCTTACGAATTGTTGCATTCTGTGGTACTCTTCCACTTGAAAGTGACGCGCGCTCCGGGAAAGCTCAATCTAATTATGTGGTTTAAGGGCGGGTGTCTAAGGCAGGATCAAGGAATTTGTTTTTGCCCGGTATTTCTTAAATTATTGTTCCAACATATAAAATTATACATATAGGAAGAAATGACTCAAGCAACCAAATAGGAATAATCCTTTTTCCCCAAAAATATGTATTTTTGGAGAATCATGAAAAAAAAACTGGTGATTTTCACTTTTCACTCATATGGTTTTGCGTGTCCCTATAAACAATATAAAAATTGGTATAAATATCTTCTGTTCGTTTTTTGTATTCGCGAAAGTCATGGTTTCTCTAGGCGTAGGTATTTTTTCCCATTTTCTAAAAAAAAAATTGGTGCGCTATTTTTCTGATTACTATGCGCCACAAAGGTACAAATCCGCGTGCGTCAATTTGGAGCAACGCCAAGATTGTTCAAAATCAATAAAAATACAAAAATTTTTAAACAAAAAATTAAAAACTTAAAATACCGACACTAGATTTTGCGATATGCTCGATACGATGCATTTCATTTGTCATTACCTTTGCGAGATGGATGGCGAGTACCTGAACCAAAAATAAACGAATTAAATCGCCGAACGTGAACGCCAGAGAAAATTCGCCATTTTATCCTCTCGTTGTCCTGTTTTTCGCTAACACCATATAGCCCTCAATTCAAAACACAGCCGTTTTTAATCTCTTATTCTTCTCAACACTGCTTCCGCAACAGGTCAATTTACTTCACCCGGGCTCTTATGATAAAAATCCACAGTATAAAGCTCAAATCGTGGAATTAAAATCCCATTCTGTTTGCGAAAGCAACCCACGTGGGCAGCCATTTTTACAATTGGGATACAAGTACCATGGTAAGGCGTCATCGAATCGATCATCAAGGCGTTCCCCAGACATGCGCTCCTTTTTCTTCCAACTTTTGCCTCGCGCGCGCCGAATAGCACAATACGCGTATTGCGGAATATCGAATTTCCCGCCCTTTTGCAGTACCGCCAAAATGCGTAACATAGTCAAAGTAAAATTACAAGATATGATGACAAAATGAATATATATATATATAGCGAAGAGTCAAATTCACGTAAAAGTTTTTGTAACAGGGCATATGAGTTAAAAATACAACGATATTTCGAGGCACATGCACCTTCATCAGGTTAACAGAGTGTGTTATTTTTAACAGATGTGTTTATATATATATAATATATATATATATACTAATATATATATATATATATTTATATATATTATACTATATTATATATATAGCAAATATATATATATATATAATAATGTTATTTATTTTTTATGTTATTAAGCTTAATCCAGCTGTACAGAAAAAGTATTGCACATGAGATACAAATATAAATAAAAAGTACCCAATTAAAATCAAATTTTGAAGCTGAACCAGCGAAAAGGATGTAACAACCAGGTGCAATCACCTCATAACGTCCCACCTCATACTAAGAGAAAAAAAAAATCATTGTGGAGAGAGGAAAAAAAAACCTAATGGGCCTACAATTTGAGCATCGGCAAATGAAAACCCAGTACAGGTATTGCAGTAATCAAAATTGAAGTAAATTTTGCTTTCAAAAAATCAAAACTTGTTTTTTGAAAAAAGAAGCAGAGGTTTATTTGTCCATAGTTGAAGTGGCAGCTATTCCATAATGGACATACGTTTAAAATAGAATGGCTGTGAGCTTCGTCTCTTACACCTCGGATGAGATAAACAGAGGATCGGAATAGCGTCTGGTAGGTGGGACTGTCTGCTGGTTGTCAATATTAAAACAACATATATTAACATCAAAATCATATTGCCCCAACTTACATCTATATGAATAAAGCAATATCCCTGAATCTCTCTTCTAATGTTTAATGGAAAAGAATCAAGACTGATTAAACGTTCTTTGAGTCCAGGTCAGGAAAGTCATCATAACTTTGTCAGCCTCTTCTTTGGACGCCCTAATAATGCTATTGTGTTTTAGGTCCCACTCCAAAACGCTACCATATTCAAGGTCACTCCGACCAAGCAGTATAAAGAGTCGTGTTACTTGCAGGCATTAAAACCAACTGCCCTCATAATCATCCCCATTTTTTTTTGTTACTTTTTTTACCACACGGTTAACATGGTTACTCCAATCAAGCTTAGCTGATACCTCGATACCAAGATCTTTAATGGCATCAATTTTTCTCGAGAGCTGTACATTCATCGACTTATATATATCTGTATATATATATATATTAATATATATTATTATATTTATATATCTATATATATATCTATATATATATCTATATATATATATCTCTCTATATAGTGCGAGAGAGAGAGAGAAGATATTCTGTTAAAATATCGGGAAAAAAACATGGTAAGGCATTCCTACCGAAAAAAAACCTATTCTGAGCCGACCAGGCGTTCAATCATATTATTATGCAACAA
Organism: Ophioderma brevispina; assembly: GCA_023653785.1. NCBI lineage: Eukaryota > Metazoa > Echinodermata > Ophiuroidea > Amphilepidida > Ophiodermatidae > Ophioderma > Ophioderma brevispina. Next base: position 168,697 of record JAMKCH010010804.1, read on the forward strand.
GAAAGTGTACCAAGAACACGCTCACAGTCACTTGGAATCGGATCCAAACTCAAAGAAAAGCTGGGGGTAGTATCATCAGCAGATAGAATGATAAATAATATTTGATTTCTAATTGATGTCACCCAAACTGGATGGCTTATACATAGAAGTATGAGGATGGGGACGTGGGAGCAGGATATGTGGAGCTTGTGCGCTTGCATTGTTGAATGAAATGGATCCCTCCCAGTTTCTCCGTGCCCTTACTCGCTCTACCACTCCCCTCTCATTCTTTCTCATGACTGTCCTGTCACCCCACAACCCACCTTAACCCCACCTTTTTCTTTCCACCTAGTTACTTACTGTTTCTCTCCCTCTCTCTTCTCATGCCGCGCACTCCCTAATTTTGCTTCTGTCTTTCTTTTTCCTCGCCTATTCTCTGCGCTATCTTATCGTCCCCTCCTTCCTTTCTTACCTAAAATCATGATCACAAACTTGCTGTATTACCTATAAGCTGCTGCTCTCACAATGAATTTAAATCATAGTTTTATTATAATCAAGGCAGGGTAGTTTGGGTAATTTAATTAATGGTGTGATTAATACATCGGTGAGCATTATAAATATGCAAACATAAAAAGGCTATTAAAAACGTGCTCTTCTGGAAAAATATCGTGTGTCTCACAACGTCTATATTTTATAATCTTGTAAAACTGATTTAAGTAGATATTCATCCACAAAGTGAACAACTTCATTATTTTCCTTGTTTGTTACAATTTTCAAATAATTCAGAAACGTGAAAATATCTATTTATGGCTCTTACTCGAATTTAACTTCATAATATTTTATAAGAACTTCCTATGTATTTATTCAACACGCTTCATTCAAAATTCGCAAACTGTTTTGCCAGAACTCACATAATATCTTTTATAATCAGCACGGACCCAATCAACTTCAAACACGCATCGTCATGCATTCAAACCATGTACGGTACCAAATTATATTCTTGAATTAAGCAATATTAGCACATTTTCTGATGAGCGACCCCAATTTTGCAAAAATTGATATTTTGCTCACAGCTATGTTGTAATGTTCTAGAAAACTACACGCGAAACGAGAATGCTCAAAAATTGCGTATTATCATAAAATGAGCGTTTGTAATAGGATGGGATCCAGATGTACTAACGGCAGAGACGGGAAATGCCTAATTTAGTCCGTCATATTGAAAATAGTGCCACCTCAAGAAAATGACCTCTAATGACTGCTAAACCAATTAAAACAACTAATAAATGAGCCGTTAGATACGTACATGGCGCTATTTCCCGGTTATTCATATTGGAAGGCCGTTTCCAAGCAGCCTAGTTGAATTTATGTTAAATCGGGGATCCCGATATAATTATTCTAGTAACAAAATTCCTTCGTTTGCGGGACACAAGAGACATTTTGTAGAGTTAAACCATTCAAAGGTATAGTGGACTAGCCAGTTACCAATGAAAAAGTATAAAAATCTCAATTTTTGGAAAAATTGGGGGTGCTCTTCAAAAAATGTGATAATCTTGATGTACCTATTTGTAAATATTTTTGTAAGAAAAGAAGTTTTTTTTTTGGAGAGTAGTTATTTTGTAGAAGTTTACAAAAATAACGTTTTGAGAAGGTCCAAGTCAAATGAAATGCCAATAAAAACTTAGCATCAGTTCTGTTTCATACAAATAGGTATTTGGTCTAAGTTAATAAAGCCAGCATTTGACTTTGATCACTGAAGCCAATCTTTAGCAGTTAGATTTTTAATTACGTTTTAGATAGTAGGGTCTTTACATATTTAACATGCTTAGACAAAGCGTTTAGATAATTTTATAATGTTAAAAATATGGTTTAATAGTCCGCCGAGGAAGCCACAGTCAGGGCCCATAGACGACACGGAAAATAATGAGAAACTAATGTTTGCGTTTGAAGAGTCAAACTGAAAGCGAGTTGCCCTATTCACGAACAATCTTTTTACCGGACACTCAACAACATTTGATAAAGGAGTCGCCCGCCGGGCACCACTACTCCATTACGATGCACACGCCAAAGAATCTCAAATCACCAACCCCCAAAAAAACAGCGAGGGCACGACGCTGCTCTAATTACGATGTCACGCCTTTGCATAATGCATGCCGAGCGCTCTATTCCAACCGAATCTGGGGAAACCCGGAAAGAGCAATGCGCTTTGACACGAGGTTCCGATATAGCTCATGTGAAGTGAATGAAAAATACGGAATATCGGAATGAGAGAAAGCAATGGAACGATGTCATGGATGGGAAATGTTTTTAAGAAGTGTGGTGTTGCCGTGTGCAGATTTAGCACCGTCAAGAGCACTAAAGACGATGTGTCAGAACTAAACACTGATATTTTTTTGCCAATAGTGGAACCTTTGATCTATTGCAAATTACATATTATATTAAGTTTCTACGAATGTATTGATGAGCAAACGGAGAATTGAAATGTAATGTGAGAATGTGGCCAAGCCAAAACTTGACGCTTTCTGTACTTTCTATAGCACTATACAAGGCCCAGCCAAGGTTAATTATATTAAGCAGTGGCGCGCTTTCAATGTCGATCTAATGTTGTTTGTAAATGGTTTAGTAGAAGACCAAACCCTGTAGATCCCGGACCAAATCTGAGGACAAAGATTGAAAGGGCGTCTGGGGTTCTATGATCGATGTTGAAAGGTTTTGACTTGGGCTTGCCGCTTCAATGTACCGGCATTTTGGGGAGGGGCAAACAAAGTTAAACAACGGGGGTGGGTAAAATGGAGAAATGTCGCAATTGAATAATAGGCATGTCATAATATCGGCCTTATCATACGGAATCTAAAAATGTCTATAGTTGTAGATCCGACTTCAAATGAGGAGCTATGGCCAAAGGTCAAAGGTCAATGCAATTTCAGTCAAGGTAAAATTTTTAAATCAAATATTTTTTTTTTTTTTAAACCCCTGTTTTTTCTAATTATAATTACTTTTAAATAGTAAAAATGTTAGCCCTTGACCTGAAACCTGAAATAGCCGCCTGTTGCATTTCAAGGTCAAGATCTAACATTGAAAGTAAAGTGCAAATTGGAAGTTGTCATTGCACGAAACATTTAATCAGGCAATTACATCTATTAAAATCGGTGGATTTTAACAATTTGCCCTGACTTGAAAAGTTTGCATGACCTTTGAACATTTTGGCCTCATAGCGTCCTCATTTCTTCTCCATGCTGGTATCAAAGTTGAAAGTTGGAGGGTTCCCTGCTGGTGCATACTCAATGATGTCATGGTTGTTAACCTCGCCATTCATAAAAAATACATCGGTCCTCGGACCGCCTGTGTCGCCTGCCGTCGCGATTAGTGAATGATAAGCCTCATATGACATTTGACCTTGATATGTGACCTTTGACCTCATAAACAAATGAGGGTGTGCATGTAATATAAACCAAGTTTGGTTCCAATTGAACTTCAACTTTTCAATTGAGGTCAATTTTACATTCCCTAAACTTCATCCACCCATATCTCACTCTTGCTGTCACAGCTGCCTCACATCCACCACCGCCACTAACCTTGTCCAGTGGCGGATCCAGGATTTGAAAAACGTCAACATTACCGGGGGGCTGAAAGGCTGTAACTGGTCCAAAATAGCTCAAATGGGCTGATTTGTAGAATTTGCAGAATTACCGGGAGGCGCGCCCCCTACGCCCCCTCCCTGGATCCGCGCCTGTTGTCCCCCAGGCACGTAAACTCCTTCACCGATTCCACCTCATCACACTTTTCTACCTGTTCGACCATTCCTCTAGCTCGTTTTTCGCATTTTCCAACACAAAATCTCTTGCCAAACTTGGGCTCACTCTCTTTATCTTTGTGTAACTCCCATGGATCCATTTCTCATACCACGCTGAATTTGTTTTTACCCTCTTCCCATACACGCCACATGGGTCTGCCACCTCCCCCCGCCCCACACACACACACACACACACACTCACCAACACTTTTGTCTTCACAAGGTTTGCCAACTTTGCCTTCAGACCCTTACTCTCAAAAGTCTTCTTCCATTTCCAAACTTCTCCCTCAGTCCCTCCATTGTCTCACACATTAAACCAAGTCATCAGCATACAACATCTCGCTGATCAAACCTTCTTTTGCCCCTTTTGCACTCTCCGTGACCACATCAATCACAATTGCAAATATCAACGACGAAAGTACAGAACCTTGATATGCACACCCACTTTCACCTCAAACTCCTCAGACAAATCAGACCCCACTCTAACTCCTGTCTTTGCTCCTTCATACAAACTCATCACTGCTCTAACCATTGCTTCTGGTATGCCTCTCTTCCTCATCGCCGACTCCATCACTTTCCTCGGTACCCTATCAAATGCCTTCTCCAAGTCCACAAAACACATATACAGTAGCCTTATAGTAGGATCGAGTAGGCCCACTACCAATAATACGTCTTCCATGAAAATTCACCTTCTTTTCGTATTGGCCACAGTAAAAGCTAGTAATATAAACAAAACAAACAAAAAACTTATATCCGTAAAACCTACGTGAGTAACATGAATGGGTATTTTAGTTGAAATATATAACTTGGAGAACCCCGTGTTGTGAGTAATAAGGCGGTTCATATAATGAAGAGTTTAGAAGCATATTTGAGATCGATTCAAGGATTGGTTGGAAAATAAAAATAAAGGCAATCAATGATAGAGAGTCACATTGTTAAAGTTAATCTGGGTTTCAAGATTTTCTCTCTGTTTAAACCCCCATCCCTTTTTGACTGTGGATTTTCTCTCTGGCTATCTCTCTCTCTCTCTCTCTCCCCCCTCTCTCTCTCTCTCCCTCCCTCCCTCTCTCTCTCTCTCTCTCTCTCTCCCTCTCTCCTCTCTCTCTCTCTCTGACCATGCTGACTGTGGCTTTTCTCTCTGGCTATCCCCTCTCTCACTCATTCCTTTCTCACTCTCTGGTAAACAATAGGCCAAGACTAGCAATAAATAAATACATACATTGTAAGTTAGACATTATTTTATGCTTTTACCATTCAAGCTGATTTAATGTGAGGTTTGTAGGTGGCTTACATTGATGTTTTGTACACATAAAAACCTCGTGGTTTGAGCTGTATTTTACAAATAATGAGAGAAAAGATATCATAAAACATTTTTACAGAAAATAAGTCAAAGAGAAGTATACTTTTCTAGTGAAGAAACACAATGAGATTATTACGCATATTTCCGATTGACTGTGAAAATATTTTAAGCCAATCTGTTATGGCCCACTAAACTTCCTTTATTACAAAGACCGGATTATAACACATTAATACATAAAGTAAAGTATCATACTTTAAAAGGAGGGGGGCCGATATTAATGCATATGAATTTTTCATCTTGATAGATTGGCCTTCATCCATAAACCCCCACTGTAAAGTATTTGACGGGCGATCTTTCAATCCGTTTTGAGCGAGAGCTAAAAAGCGTGATTTTATTAATGCGTCCCCTAGAGTACTGTGTAAAATTAGTAATGGTCGACCAAAACGGGGAACATTCCAATCAGTAAACTATGCAAACAAAACATCCTTTGGCCCTAGATTTCACAGGTTGGTTAAGAGACGAAACATAGTAGCTTTCTTCTGTGACCAAAAAATGTTGTCCACCCCGGAGTAAAAATCTGGGCTTCTGGGGACGAGGCTATTGGCTATTAGCTATCGGGGCATGGACCTTTAATGTGCGATATTTTTTTGGCGATGTACAAATTGACCACCAAACAAATATTTTCCCCACAAATACTGTATGTTGATTAGCAAGATATTATTTTACTATACTCGATGCAGTGCCATGGTGGATCACATGTTCTTTAACCATTAAAATATTTTCCTTAACAGGAGTATGGTTTGAATTTATTTTGTTAAGTTAAACCAGTTTCTACGGATTATTTGTTAAAAATCAAAACTTACATTATTTCATTAAGAGTGACAGGAGATGTTAGGTACGGAAGTGTCTCTGCCAATTTCCCTGGATCGGTTGTAGACCACCTACCGAGAACGTTTCGAAGGTTTATTGGACAAACAAGTTCAAAAGAAAACCGCAAACCTTGTTTTCAACTTGCCTGCTATCTTAATCGTTCTCCATAGAAAACCATGCTTTGACTTTCTGTCGTGCACGACAGAAAATACAAAATCATCATCTTATTACATTTTTTTTTTTTTTTTTTTTTTGTTTCAAGTGAGTCACTACAAATTTGACTCTGTTTACCAAGTGAAGTGAGTCATTTTCGACTCAGTTGTTTCTAGAAATGAGTCAGTTTGCAGCTGACTCACGAAAAATATGCCCAAATGAGTCACTTGACGCAGAAAATATTTTCTGTGTAGCTTTCTTCTGATACCAAAATGTTGTCCACCCCGGTAAAATCTGGGCTTCTGGGGACGAGGCTATTAGCTATCGGGCCATGGACCTTTAATGTGCGATATTTTTTGCGATGTTACAAATTGACCAAACAAATATTTTCCCACAAACTGTATGTTGATAGCAAGTATTATTTGTATATACTTCGATGCAAGTGCCCTTGGTTGAGTCACTGTATACCATTAAATTATTTTCCTTAACATGGAGTATGGTTTGAATTTATTTTTGTTTAGTTAAACCAGTTTCTACGGATTATTAAAAATCAAAACTACATTATTTCATTAAAGTGACAGGAGATTTTTAGGATACGAATTTCTCTCAAATTTCACTGGATCGGTTATAGACCACCTACCGAGAACGTTTCGAAGGTTTATTGGACAAACAAGTTCAAAAGAAAACCGCAAACCTTGTTTTCAACTTGCCTGCTATCTTAATCGTTCTCCATAGAAAACCATGCTTTGAATTTCTGTCGTGCACAACAGAAATCATCATCTTATTACATAAAGACGGCGTATTAGGCTTATTCACTTCAGGTGTGATCTAATACATTGGTAAGCATTCCAAATATGCAAAAGACTGGGGTTTGACAAAAATTGGGGGCGCTTCTTTCTGGAAATATCTTCATGTCTCTTTAACATGTCATTCAAAGAAATTTCTTGTCAATGTCCACACACTTGTCCTTGCGAATATTACTATAATATCTCCACGCCATATTAGGCAGAGTGTATACCCGTGGTTATTTCGTAATTTCTCGAGAAGCGATTTTAGACATTTCTGAGTATCATATACCAACATAAACACAAATATCAGTAAAATATATATATATATATATATATATATATATATATATATATATATATATCCCTAACGTCCCTAGAGGAAAATCTGACAATCACTGCAAAAAGTGAGGTAGCGGTATTTTTGTTGTCAGATCTAGGAGCAATTTGTTTATTTTGTCTGTTTGTTATTTTGTTTTGTACGTTCGTTTGTTTGTTTACTTCTTGATTTTCTTTGAAAATGGTTATTTTGTGATTTTTGACGAGCTTAGAGAAATGCCTGTTAAGACTGTGATCGGTTAAGGGTGCTCTTTGGATGAAATGATGTAAATCTCAGATGAAGACGGCCAAGCTAAAAACAACAAAATTAATCAAAATGAGAGGTTAAGTAATACAGACCTCAAAGTCCTAGCCAATTTCGACAATTTGTCGGCCATACTCGATCTGGTTCAATGCATACTATTTACCGGTTACCGTTACATACTTCAACCGTTACAAATGATCTGACATCAAGCCTTTGGTATGAGAATCTATTGCTTGGTAACATACTGAATTTGAGCATTCAAAGTCAAAGTCAAATTGATTTGTCATGATACACTTAGTTGATTTTACTAATGAGGTGACATTGGACGTCAACGTCGGGCTACGAACACAAGGCCGTTGCGGAGTGGGGTGGTGGTGGTGAGGTGGACCCCCCCCCCCCGCGACCCTCAAGAAAAAGGAAAGCGAGAAAACAAGAAGAGAAAAAATGAGGAGTAGAAGCGAAAGAAAGAGAAAAGAAAAGGAAAGGAAGAAGAAAACGGAAATAGTAGAAATAGGAAGAGAACAGCGTAAAATGCATAGACCCAAATATATAAGAATAAATGAAATCTTTATACTTAACCTAAGTTTTGTTTTAAATGTGGCCCAACTAGTTGATGAGGTTGATTGTTACCCGTTACAAATAATTTTAATTGTATGTCGATGCGAAGAAACTAGAGATCAATTACTCAACTGGCGGGCGTTATCTGGCTCTGCCCGGTTCCACGGTTAACCGGTGTGAAAGTAATCATAGTCCGGCAGGTATCATAGTCCGGGCTCCATAGACGACAACGGAATAAAGCGTGAAACTAATGTTGCGTGAAGAGTCAACTGAATTGAGTGCCCTATTGTTCACCATTGTTCCCAGACTGTGAGACCGGCGGACCATATCTCCTGCCACCCGGGTTCAATTAATCCATTCCTTCGTCGGCTTAATTCGTCACTTTTTGTTTTTTTTTTAAGAGAAAATGCTTGATTTTGTTATTTTTTTGCTTCTATTGTAACTGTTTGCCTTACACAAATCATCAGCATAACAACAACATACATAATTAAAATTATGCATCATCAACGAGTAGTGTTAATCCCTAAATTTCGGCGGGATTTGCCGACAAAGTATAGGGTTTAAAGTTCATGATCAGCGTGCGACAATTAAATTTTACAATCGTGCAAGAATAAGCCCTCAGAAGCCATTTAAAAACCCAACATTTCCGAGCCTCGCCCCCTGGACCCCACCATGGCCTAAGGTGTGGCCCCTGGACCCCACCCGTTTTCTGTCGGGTCAGATGCGACCCTGGCCCTCAATATCCAAATCATGCCATGTCACTGGCTCTCTTTGTGGCAAACAACATATATATAGACCTTTGTTTCGCATTGTACACCCCGACAACAGTTTCCATCGACTGCCCCTAAATGAACAAAGCACGGCCCGACAGTATGCGTGCGCTTGCAGGGCTTGTGCTTTTAAATTCGCGCTCAATCAGATATGTAATAAAGGCTATTGGAAACTGTAGCTGTATGGGCCTTCTTCGCACCTCTAACATGTCCGTAGACCAGTGTTAACTTTGTTTTGTAAACATATGTAACATCATCTATAAATATAGACCTTTCTGATGTACTACAGACCGCTGCAAGGAATATGATGAATAATTATCGAATCTAAGACGTATTTAATCTAACGCTTCTATGCTTCCCAGTATGTCTGGCTAAGTGTGGTAAGATTAACTTTCAAAGCCTTTCAAATTAGTTTTTATTACTAATTATTTTTGTTTTTGTTTAATGCATATGCGCGCCAGTTACTCTGACGAAAGTTTACACCTAAAATGGCGACAAATGCAATTTCTTAAATTTTCACCAAACGCTACGCTTTTTTCTCAGCAAGTAAGGGAGTACCAAGCAACTAACGCCAATTTTAAAACAACGAATTTAAATCCAATTTTCTCAGAAAGTTTTTATCAATATCTTACACTTCAAGCACGACCATATTAAGTCTACAATGTTTCCAATTTAAAACATTGCTGTCGAAAATCATGTTGGTTAATGCAAGACCAACTTACGTTTATGCTTTACGTTGGTCTTTGCACTGAAAGGACAAAAATGTTTAATTCAAAGTGCATAGTGGAAAAGCGTATGCACATAATGCTTATCTCTTGTTCTAATTAAAACCTTTTAATAACTTACATATCTTCACACACAGTTTAAATTATTGGCGAATACCCCCTCTTTCAAATTCCACCAAACCTCAATTCGCCAAAAATGTCACTGACGTTGGCCTTGCATTCAGCCGACGTTCTATACTTTTTTGGTGGTAAATCGGGGAACGAGGTTGTGGATCACAAATGCCCCTTTAAATTGTAGGGGTTGATTCAAGACAGACAATGAAAATTGAGGGTAACCAGGGTGACTGTCTGCAGTGTCTGCATGCATGAATAACAGTGAATGGAATATCCCGATCATCAATAAGAGTCCCAGCAGTCATCATCCTAACCCCATTTAACAATGGTAGCGAAGTCCATAGAAATTTTTTGATTTATAGACCGTATTCAATAGCCAGCCATGTTGGTGGACAAAGCTAGACGCATTCCATACGACAATACGTTCACCGTCAATTATGCCTGTGCATCGCTAAACATGGATCGATTGACAGCTTAATGTATTGTAATCCTTGAATGTATGCATCTTGTCCACCAACATGTCTGGTGGCTGACGTCATATTGAATACGGTCTATTGCATGACTGACCACCCTGATTTCCTCAAGGCACGCTAAAAAAGAAACAACCCGCAATTTGACTAAAAATTCAGGTTTATAAAAGTTCATAAATTTAAAAATTACATTTATGATAGCAGTTCATCCGAAATATATGTATTTCAACGCAGACGTTTTATTTTTACTGACACCTTCTGGTGTATTTTAAAGGTGCTTGTTCCGATTTAGTGATTGTGTTCTCTACTTGATATGAGAGCCTGGCACTTGCACATACAACCCCGTCAAGTACCGTGGGAACACAAAACTTGCGGTTTTGATGGTAGACGTAATAATGCATGTTGCAAACCCTATTCAATACTGTGCTAATATTGATGGTTAACCACTAAAACGGCGGTTTTTTGTTTATATCTTGAGAATGAAATGGATTTGATCATTTGAGGGCTCACATTTCAGGACGATAATGAGAAAAATACGACCTTTCATCTGATATCAAATCGATACTACTCCGGTAAATCAGGGGGGGGGTCCCAAAAACGATCGGAACACGCACCTTTAAATATTACTTTAGTATGAAATTGCTTTGCAAAAGTTAATGCCGCCTGCTATATCGGCCGGCAGCCATTCCCATCCATGTGGTTTATTATCGAAGAGCGCCAAAACTTCTGGTAGCATTGACTGAACGGTTGGTTCAACCCACAACATAAAAATACATTACAGCCGGGTCTGCGCGGATATCCAAGATGGCGTGGCCACAGTGAACGCCATGGTTGATAATAGTCGATTCAGCACGATGTCAGAAAATTTTTCTCTATTAAATGTATTACTAAACCCAATAATCTTTTTGTCCTGTCAAAGTCGTTACAATACTTCAATTTAAAAATGGTTAGCCAAAACAGATCATTTAAGAAATAGCCCGATAACAGCCACTTTATGGATTGAAAGTGTATATTTGCGAAATACCCTTGTACATGCTATTTGATGCAATAATCAGTATTATTTATAATACTTTATAACTGCTCGGATGATGCCAGGCAATATGACAGGCAACATCTTGATTTCCTTGTTTAAATTGCATTGTACAGATTTAGTAAATCAGCCGCAAATCAAAATAAATGTGTCAATGTGACAATTATAAATTTTTACCATAGCCAACTGATACCAGAAAATCTTGACATCTAAACAAGCATCATATATGAAAGAAAGGCCAATATGGCGAAAATGGTGGTTTTTGTTTTACTTTTTTGGCCATATTAGTTTCTATATGAATGTTCTCCCATTTTCGAAAAAAATGGAATGTCTGTTGTGAGTTTGTTATTATCCAAGGTATATTTCTAATTCTTTAATTGGCTCATTAATTTTGATTTGTGGATAATAATTGTAAATTTGTATTATGGTGTCAATTTGGGGTCAAAGCCATTCAATCAAGAACCATTAAAATTTTTAAATAACATACACCTATATATATTCCCTATATATTTTCAACCTATATATTTACTAAGATAGGGATTTTTTCTTTTTCTGTTTTGGCAGCCATTTTGAACTTGAAGTATGTGAAGACTTATAAGTGTAATTGAATTATTGGGCCCAGTAAGATATTTCTTCACATAAATATTTACTGATGTAGTGCTGATTCCATTATTATGCATTTTTGCGATGTGGGTGGAATACCCTTTCAGCTCGTGTTGTCAGCAGTTACGGCGTTTTTTCGTGTGAACAAACCTTCTGGGCTCCCGCCCTAATATGGTTGGTTGATAATTATCCTTATACATGCATTTGTAAATCAACAATAAAGAAGCTACTGAGCTTCTTTAGGACTGAGAAGGCTCATATTATTTAGCATATTTGGGGTTTTTATTTAATTACTAGAGTATTTCTTTATTGATTGTTACAAATATTCAAAACATTTTAGGTATCAGTTAACAAATAACATGCAATGTTGCTTTTACTGAAAACTTAAATATGACGAAAACAAAAATATTTGAACAAAAATTAAGTTATTATATGAGGATTTTAAGGGATACTGGCACAATTTGCATATACAGACCGCCCTCAATTTTGACCAAAGTTAGGGTTTTAGCATGTGTTATCCTAACCTGAAATGAATAAGATAAAGCAGTTTCTTTGTGTCTGAATTGGGTAATTGTTTTAAAACCACCCCGGAGTGGTTTAATCCAATGGCTTAGGTTGCACAACTTAAACGCAAGAAAATAGACATCAGAGTTGTGTAGATTGCCCTTTAAACCATTCAGACTGGTCCATGCATTCTTATTTATGTTATCAGCGCCCAAAGGTTCTAGTATATAAATTTAGCTAATACATTAAAGATCTTTGGACTGAAAATGAAAGGAAAACGCAGGAATAACCGACTGACTTCGACTCTAACTAGAGAGAGCCCTCCTGGTTATTAATATTCCTTGGTGTTAAACTGTTTTGGTGCTCGATGCAAGTAGCAAGCTACCATTTCAGCTATTTTAAAGGAATATTGTATTTTATCAGCTTTCAAAAAGAGCTTAAAAACTCATCTTTTCCCAAAGTGATTGTTGCTTTTGTTGTTTTCTCTGCTGTCGTTAACTTTACTTTTTTGCTGTAGTTGATGTAAGCGCCGTGATCTTTATTGAAATGGCGCGGCATAAAAATCCTATGTATGTATGTATGCTGGGAATGTACTCATGTCCCTTTAGCAGCAGCCTTTTTGGTGTAGAATAACGAGGAAAGTTATTAGCTCTATAAATTTTGATATGATTTTTATAAACCCAAATTTGACCCACTTCCCGACGTCCGATTAAGCGAGCTGTGCGTTTGAGCTACGGTATTTGAAGTAATAGTTACTGTATTATGTTTTAATTTCAGGGTTACGTTGCTATTTGACCAAATTGCATATTTGCGCTTTTAACCACGTTTACGAGGTTGTGAGTGCGTGCTGCCACGATTATGGTAATTGTGTCGCCAACGGTCGGTTGTTTGCTAACTACACATGGGCGTAACTAGACCGATCTCAAGCCATTTACTGTGAAGTGGATGCTAATGACCAATCTTGTATTGTACATTTTTTTACTCAATCACTTCCCAGGAATCACTTGCAATGGCCCCTTTGTTTTCTTACAGCACGGAGACTTTCTAAATCTAAAGAACGACATGCATGTTGGATAGTATGCATAAAAGTAGGGGTCACACACTTGAATAGCACAAGTACTTGAGGTCGGGTATAAAATTGGAATGAGACTACTAAGGAACTAAACAACCTTTTGTTATAGGTTATGCATGAGTGAGATTAAAGACCTCTATAGATGAACTCTCAGGGTTAAGGTAGGACAAGGAGCCAAAGGTTACATGCCAACCAAGCAATGGAGCAGAGGTGGTAGCCCAGGCAATGCCAGTATGCTACTAAATCTTCTCATCAAAATCTAAGTTCAGTGTATGGAATGCCCAGTCAGTTTGTAATAATAAGACTCATGAGATATGTACTATGTAAACAGACATAGATGTTCTTTGTATCAAAGCGACTTGACTTCGCCTGATGCTACTATTGTCATGGAGAGATCTGTCCCCAGGTTATTACTTATTCAGGGGTGTTTCCATAAGGTGACACCTTTCTGACATAAGTTTCTCACACCCTATGATTCAGGAAACCTTACGTAACACCCGGTTTATGTGTTATTCCGTTAAGGTTTCCGAATTCATAGGGGGTGTCAGAAAAGTATGTCTGCAAGGGTGTACTTATGGAAACCACCTTTAATCAGTGTTCCGGCTCAGCATGTCTCAAGATCCATCATGGAAGGACTTGGTATTTTGTACAAGTCTGAGTTGATTTTTTTCGTATAGAACAGAATATCAACTAACATTAATTAAATCAATTTGAATTCTTGCTAGGTCTCAATATGACCAAGACATTCACTTTGCTGGGATCTACAGGCTTCACCCAGTATATACCAAGCGCAGTCCCGATCTTACAGTTTCTGACTTGTAATGAATTGAATCATTTTGGATGCTGTAGGTGTCCTTTCTGGTAACGTGCCTTCTCACAGGAGATTAAAACCTTCACTTTGATAATGCTGCTAAGAGCGATGTAGTGGTTTTATCAACTCCTATAATTCTTCCAGTTCACTAACATTGTTCTGAGCATCACTCTGAGTACATGGCCAATCGTGCGTACGAAACCAGACCTTTGAAAATGGGGCGGGCGGAAGGGGTGCCAAGGACTCTTTTTTTTGGGGGGCAAATTGGGTCCTCTCCATAGGACACTGTACAAAAAGTCAGTTCATTGGGGGGGGGGGTTGCTGACTGAGCTGTGATGGTTTTCTTGAAGGGGGGCAAGGGTTCGGTTGGGGGGGTGCGCCCCTGCCACCCCCCCCCCGGCTGGTTACGCCAATGACTAGGCGCGCTTGGTAAGTCTGCATTGCCGCGCCTAACTCAACTGTATAAGCTATCCAAAGATAATCGGGAACAGCTTGTAGTTTCACCAATTTCACAGTCAGCTCAAAACCCATTTATTTCTCATTGATTGCTCTTGTTTAGCTGGCAGATTGACTCTGATACTTATAATTTTGTTCCATTTTCTGTTCTGTTGTGTTTATTGTTTGTTGGCTATTCTATACTATCATTGCGCTTTGTGTCCAGCAGCAAGAGCACTATAAATGATGTTCTATGTTGTGTTGCGACCCTGAAAATTTTCCCAAGGTTGAGCGAGTTACCCCCTTCGTCCAAACCTGGCCTTAACGCCCAATGGCTAACTAGCCAGTGTTAGTGTTTAAAATACCAGAAGAAACTTTGGAGATTGGTCAGATCGTAAAATATATCAGAAAGTAGGGGAAAAAACAACATTAGTTTTTTTCATCTAGAGGGATAAATTCTCATTGATGGCTCGGACCCCCCCCCATTATTTCACCTTTAATTTCAGCTTATGTTGAAAGAAAAAGGGTCTATTTGATGAGGGATTAAGCCTGGTTTTAAAAAGAGTATTAAAAGTTAGATTCTTTGAGAATAATAGCCAATCAATACTAATGAATAAGTACCAAACATAAGGCTCTTAGGATTCGAAAGATCCGGGTCTGTGTACTTCGCTGTGCGAAATTCCGGAGTAGGATTGTCTGATACGACCACTGCTCAGGTAGACACTTGCACGCCAGTTTCTTCCGTAGCAAACTGTTCTCCAGATCCTTAAGCAACAAATAAAATCTACAAGAAAGCCAGGAAAACAATTGGCATTTGTAGTTCATATGATCTTGAGTATTGCAAAGACTATCAGACATATTGGTCCCCAATAAAGTTTTTAAAGCTATAGTGGCAAAGGTGGAATTCACCAAGCTGCTACAATTAATCTCTGAGAAGATCTTGCAATGTTCCATCTACAGTGCATTTGCCATCATGCGTCTCCTTCAGGCAAATGTAGACGATGTAAAGCTCCAAGACAAAAGTAAAGAGGTTTGAGGAGCCACTACCAATACCACGTCATCCCAGTGTTGATGACGTCGGCAAGGGAATAAACGCTGAAAATGGTAAAATCGTTAAGTGCAAAATCAAAAAGGTATAAGGACTAAAAGGCTTTTAAATTTCCTTTCTTTTACATATTACAAACCCTATTCAATTCCCCCTTCAAAAAAATAGCCCACCACCATTTGATTCCAGAACTGGACTCTTTTTTTCACCAATTCCTCCCAGTAAAATGGAAACATCATGATGAAAAATCCTGTTTGGTGTGTTGCACGATTTCCATCCCACAAAATATACGTCGTGCACGGCATTTATGAATGACTTCCCTTCGATGTTGATGATGATATCTTGAACAAAAACAAAATCGCCCACCATCTTTGCATGGTGCTTAGTTCTTCCTTTCTTAGTACTGGGTACTTAGACATAATAATTAATCTATATCCAAATTACGAGGGTGTGGTTATGTTGTGTATGTATAAGTTGGGTGTTTATGTGTGTGTGTGTGTGTGCGTGCGTGTGGGTATGTGGGTGAGTGTGTTGCGTGTGTTGTATGTGTGGCAGTGTGTGGCTCCGCGGTACGTGTGTGCGTGTTCCTATGTTGTGGGCGTTTGTGTTGCGGCATCGCGCGCGTGTGGATGCGTTTGGATGTGTGCATTCTGGTCAGGACCAGCACAAGTATTAGTTGCCACTCATTAGAAAAGAGAGCGGGAGTGAAAGAGAGCGAGAGAGAGTATGCATGGGATCAATGGCTTCGGAAATCGGAGTGTGCCGGAACAAAGTACAGAACAGGGGCTTAGGAAATCAACGAATATATCGTGTGATGATGAAATTACTATAGCTAGGGTATTGAAATAATTTTAATCGCAAAAAGAAGGTTTGGAACTTGATTTGTTTTTTTAGAAAATTCAAACCTTCAACTAAACCGCGAATTGGAATATTAAATGCTATCCATGAGAGAAAAATGTGTAAAATCACTGCAAAAGAGTAAAATAATTCTAAAAGAGGACACAGTGCAGTAAGGGTTGGCTGTGGTGGGAACCCCCCCAGTGACAGTCCATAGATAAAATGATCACTTTCGGGCAATATTAACGAGAAATTTTAACTCTTGGAGTTATTTATCACTCTTTTGAATATTTTCACTTTTTGGGTGTGAAATTCCATTCTTTTTGGATGAACTTTACAGAATTCACTATTTTGGCGAGGAATTTTAATTCTTTTACATTCACCCAATAAACGCACCACACAAGCACACACGCGCGCGCACACTACACAACACACACAAAAAACACACCTTTTTTTTAAAAAAACTACCAAAAGTAATGCCTATGTGCCAATTTGCAAATTAGCACGATGCACAAAACCAGGCTTAAAAATTGTAAGCTTCTGCGGCCTTTTTTGGCGAAAAACATTACCATTTGGGAAGAATAAAGACGTTTAAAATTGAATATTTATCAAATATTGTTAGTATCCAAACAAGTATTTTCGTTGTTGTTTACAAAATTAAGTAATTGTAGAGATTTACAATGGAAAAGAGATTATTGATACAACAACAAATTGGCATAGTGGTCTACTTTGGTTCTAATATTTCGGGGCGCTACCCGTTCTCAGCAGCGATACCCCCACCATCAAATATGAGATTGTATAAGACCTCATGTTTTCGCTGGGACTTCCATGGGGATGCTGTACGCTATGAACATTATTGTATAATAATCTATGAGTTACTGTCTCACTAGTGCATTTCCCCCGTGTATGACCTTTACCTGTGTGTATTCTTTGACCTAATTTTTTTTTCTGTGCTCAGGTGCGGTCCTTTTGACCAAATTTGTGGTCATAGGGTATTTCTACCCAAATGATCTCTACGGAACTTGACCTTTGTGGTCACTCTTGAAACCCCTGATCAACAATTCTAGGCTGTTGTTCATACCTGCATGCCAAGTAGCAGCTCCATAGGTCAAAGGGCAACGAAACGCATAGTTGGACAGACAGACAGACTTCATTTTTAGTAGTATAGATTTCCAAATAATTATATATGCATTATAATAATGCAAGAAAATTGTTTTTTTGACCTATAAAAATTGCAACAGAATCATTTTTTGCGTTATCATACTTCTAATTTGTCACAAAATAATGTGTCAAAAATATCGAAAAATTTTGTCCAGGGTCAAAAGTAAAACAGGTCTAATTGTTTTTGAAACCTACAACATCTTTTCATCTGGTCATGAGGATTAAAAAAGTATAGTTTGCCATATCTGCGATCATATAGTTTCAGATTATAGGCTCATAACGGTTCAGGGTCATCCTGGGGTTTATTCTTTCAGAATGCCTCCAATCTGGCGAAACTAGTCTCGAATTGTTTGGTCATATCCTATAACAGAAAATTGCACATTTGCTCTGCATTTGACATTTCAGTATGTAAATTAGTACATTTCCCCCGTGTGTGACCTTTGCCTATGTGTGTGACCTTTTTGACTTCAGATTCATTCTGTGCCGAGGTTAGTGGTTCTTTTGACCAAATTTGGTGATCTCAGGGCATTTCTACGCAAATTGACCTCTAGATGACCTTTGACCTTTCGGATCATTCTGAAACCCTGATAACAAACGTCAGACTGACCTCTGCCAAATACCAGCCCCATATGTCAAAGCATAACGAAATGAACAGCCGGACAGACAGACAAACAAATGTATTTTTTAGTATTATAGATTAGATGGTAAGCATTAATGACCCCATAGGATATGTAGACCATTGTTACATTTTGACCTTTAATTACGTAATGGCGAAATGAGTGCAAGTATTATATTTCCTGGTCCTTTGGCTATATTAAAACTTTGGGATCAACGCCCCGCGAAAAACATATAAAGATCGGAGCATTCTGAAAATGTTACCCCAGTATGATCTTGAACCTTTATTGCCCTACAACTATTAAACTATAGCCCACGGATAGGGCAAACTATGCTTTTTTTAATCCTTAGAACATGTCCAAATTGTTGGCATCGATTTCAGTCATGCCTACTTTATATTTCCCCCTGTACAAACTTTGCCTCCCTGCAAATACATGTTTCCCGCTACTTATACTTTTAGACTGTTGATATGGTATTCTCTCATCATTTCTAAGTGTAACAACACCAAAATTGTTTCTGTTACAATTATTTTGAGGTCAAACCATTATTTTGTTTAAGTTTCTTGCACTATAATATTACTTTGGATTAAAATGAAACTTTGGAATTAAAAGGTATACTGGCGGTGGCCTTTTCTATGAAACACACACACAGATTATTTGTGTTGTAATCGAGTAGGGCACAATTAATATGCAACAAATGGCCCATGGTAATATACCAAGGAAAACATTTGAACTGTATCTGGTGTCATTTGTCGAGAATGTGGTTAGTTGTGGATAAGAAGATGATTTCTGTGTAAACATCAATTTTCAGCTTTTTGCAAAAATAGAGCATAATTAGGGCATATATTATACCTTCGCACTTAGACCTATACTCTATATCGTGTGCTTTATTTCGTTAAAGACCTAGAGTAGGCGTGAGGACACAATGTATTTATGCCCAAAATACATGTAGTATCTTTTCCGGTGCAAATTTCTACTATTGACTCTATTTTCCCACTAGTAAAAAAACGTAAGTAGCTTAATACAAAATCCTAATTGTTGACCCCATTTTATATGTTCTTTTTAAATAAAAAAATGGCCCCAAAACCAAAAGAAGATTGGAGGTTGTTATGAAGAGCGCCCTCAATTTTTCAAAATTTTGAGATTCTTACACGGTTGCATTGGTAACGGGCTAGTAAACATACCTGTGAATGATTAAGCTCGGAAATGTCTGTCACAAACGAAGGAATTTTGTAATTAGAATAATTAATATCGGGATCCCGATAATAATTCAACGGCTGCTGGAAACAGCCTTCCAATGTGAAATAGCCGGGAAATAGCGCCATGTATATACATATCTACGCTCATCCATTAGTTGTTTTATTGGTTCAGGCAAGTCAAGTTAGAGGTTATTTTCTTGAGGTGGCACTATATTTCATCATGGACGGACATAAACGTAGCATTTCCAGCTCCGCCGTTAAGTCCAATCTGGGATACAATTTCAAGTACAAAATCGCTTATTTTATGATAAATACGCGTTTTTAGCATTCTAGTTTGCATGTATAGTTTCGTAGGCAATTACCAACATAACTCTGCAAATATATCAAATTTTGAAAATTAGGGGCGCTTTTTAAAAAATGTGCTAATATTGCTTTAAGCACGTAAATGGCTTATAACTAATATGTAACAGGGTGAATTGAATCAATCCCACAATACACCAGTTCTTGGGAAATCTCACCTCAAAAGGGTCATGTGATTCCATCAAAATCATTCTTAACACAAAAAACCCTGACTTTTACACTCATTTTAGCCCCCAAAGCATTTTAGTACTTAGGGAATTTTTAGCATGATCATGAAAATGTTTTGTGGTCCTCTAACTTCTTAAACACTTGTTATCCCCATTAAATACTGACATATGTTTTGTACAGTACAGTATAGGCACATTACAATGCATTATGGGATTGCCAAGAAGCTTGATCCAGCGTTAAATGCCTCCTGCCGGCTTATCACAGGATGCCTCCGTCCAACACCAACGGAAAACGTGTACATCCTAGCAGGAATTGCTCCACCAGACATCCGTCGTAGCGTAGCGAGCATGCAAGAGCGTAGCTGTCAAGTATCCAATGTGAAGCACCCTATGTCTGGACAGATACCTGCTGCCAACCGCCTTAAATCTAGAGAGAGTTTCTTTCTTAAGCAAAGTCCAACCTCTTGAAACAGTCTCTAAGGAGGTAAAGAGAGTCGCCTTGTGGAAAGAAAGACTTGCCATCAACCAAGTAACATCTATCGGTATTGAACCTGGTGAGCATCTCCCACCTGGAGCTGACTCATCATGGGCTGAATGGCGATGCCTCAATAGATTGAGAACCAGAACTGGCCGATCTAAGGTTTCCATGCAGAAGTGGGGCTATCTGGAAGCAGATCAGGATACTACCTGTGGTTGTGGAACAGCACCACAGACAATGGAACACCTATTGGTCTGCCCACTGCTGGAGCAACAATGCACAAACAAGGACCTTGCGGAATTCAGTGAAGCAGCCAGACGTCGTACCCATCTCTGGCTGGATCATATTTGAGAACCACAGTGTTTGGACACGATAAGAAGAAGAAGAAGGGATTGGTTCAAAACACCCTCTAGAGTAACACCAACAGTATTCGACTACGAACGAAGTTGAAGTCACCAACGTTCGGAATTAATCACTTTGAATTTGAATATCAATTTTTTCTGAATCAATCTCCAACAATTATAGGTTGGAATAATTCAACATGATATATTGTGAGCAGATTTGATAGTCATAATAATGTTGTTTCTCATCTCGTTCCCCTCCACACACATTATTTTAAAAACACTCAGCGGATTCCATTATCATGATAATAAAGGCATTTTTATCAGCTTAAACACTTGAAAAAGTGCACTAGAGTAAACTCACACTCGAGTGTAGATAATGCCCAAATAAATTATACATTCATTTCATTCGCGACCGCTGTCTGTAGCACAATCCACTTGAATAAACGACTAGCCTATAATACCAAAGCCGAGTGCAATAGGGTTTCAAAAGGCAGAATTTGAGTTCAATGTAACAGACTGTTAAAAAAACCGAATTGGAACACAAACAAACAAACAAACAAAAGGAAACAAGAGAAAACAAAAACAAAACAAAAAAACACCACAAAAAACACACAACCACACAGATTATTTCAAAAGGTAGCAGCAGGCCACGCGTGTGTTCTCGTGTTTTGTGTGTGTGTGTGTGTGTGTTTTTGTGTTTGTGTGTGTGTGGATGTATGTGTGTGCTTGTTATGACAGAGGACCTGACACAAAAGTAATTCTGAACAAAAAACCCTCGGAAGTAGAACATTTGGATTCCGTGTTTGTGTGTGCGTGTGTTCGTGCGTGTGCGTGTTTCATATTATACTTGCTTCGTTCAATATCATAAAATACACACGCATTCATACATTCAACATGTACCTAAAACAACCTTACACTCTGCTCGTTCTGCTGAATCTGGTAAGTGGGATTACAACTGACCTTTTGGACCTAGACTAACAGATTAATAGTGGGTTATAATCTAGGATCCCATTCTCGGGAAGAGTTTTTGAAATTTTTTTCTTAAATTAGTTTTTTTGATTTTTTAGATTTTTGATTAAATTTGGAAAAAAGGGGCTAATACAGGAGAAATTTTGAAATCGGGTCAAATTGTGGTTTAATCACCACCAAACATAGTTTCAGTATAGAATTTTAAAAAAGCATATTTGTACTAGGTTCACGAGCTATCCCTATTAATGTTCAAGGTTATCCTGAGGTAAAAATTCCCAATCCTCCGATTTTGTAGGACTGGTGTCTTACCGTGTCAAAATGTTCACCTTGTTTTATTGGTGTTTGCTTGGTATTTGGTTGATAATTAATGGGCAAAATGTCACAAGTGTCTACATGGTCTATAGGCAGATAGGGGTCACCAAAACTTTGACCCTTAAGTTGTATGCGAGATGTGCGCAAAAGAATAAGTTGCATTTTCTGTTTCAGCATGACCAGAGCAAATAATGTTGAACGACCATTTTCAACAAACTCTGAGCACTGGATTTTTTACGTCAGGATGACTTGACCTTATCAGGGCTGTAGCCATGTAACTAAAGGTCGGAACCTAACAAACTATACCTTTTTAATAATTCAGTAAAATTGAGACAAAACATTGTGTAATTGTGTCACAATTTGACTTGATGCTAAGGTTTACAATTTTCCCACACATTTCCCAGAGATTGGACAAAAATTGTGATCCCGCACCCTTCCACGATGGTCCGAATAGAACTTGGACTGAAGCGTATAAGTAATGGGTAAATGTAAATGGATGTTTTTGGTTTAGTTTGTTTTTTTCATATCACCATTAATTTGTTGACACCACTGTTTTCCAATACAGAATTTCATGGAGAATCTGAAAATCAATTGGTGTCCTTTTTTTAAAATGTGTTCTTTTTTATAAGGGGGCAAATTTGACAGGGTACACAATAAAAGTATTTAACTTGTGGTTAAAATTTATACGCAGTCTGTTTTCGGCTGCTCATAGGTTTCTAAAAAGGTATAGTTGCCATATTACGACCCTATTGTTTTAGTACCATAGGCTCAAGAAAGTTCAAGGTCATTATTTATAGAATGGTCCGTTTTGTTGAAACTGTTTTTTAAATCGGTCATTGGGTCATACTAAATAATAAAATTATATAGATTCCTGTGTTTTCACCTTTCAAAGTGAGACTTTTAGAGATATGCCTGGTGGTCTCCCATAAACCCTGTGGACCAAGGCCATATTTTCCCCTCGGTTAATTATTGATCAAACGTCATTGAACAACGCGACCTTTATATTTCGTTCGTTCGCTTCTGTACAGTAGCGACAATTTTTCACCGTTTTTAAGAACAAACCGATGAAGCTGAAATTTTAAACCAACAAAATTTACACACCCCCGTGTTGACCTTGAATCCGGTTTTTTACCTTGTAACTCTTGTACTAAAACACCAGGATAGGGCAAC
This sequence comes from Ophioderma brevispina, assembly GCA_023653785.1. Taxonomy (NCBI): domain Eukaryota; kingdom Metazoa; phylum Echinodermata; class Ophiuroidea; order Amphilepidida; family Ophiodermatidae; genus Ophioderma; species Ophioderma brevispina. Next base: position 191,905 of record JAMKCH010010804.1, read on the forward strand.
TATACCTTTCTGTAATCCTTGAAAGGTACTGAAAAAACATTATGGTAACTTTAAAACACATTTTGCTCCCTTTTATATTTTGCCCCTTATAAAATCAAATTGTAAACCCTTGCCCCCTAGAATTCATCCAAAACACATTTTAAAAAGTGACACCCTGATTTTGGAATCCTCATACAATTTTGATTTTAGAAAACCTTGGTTGCAAGATTGTATATGAAATTTTCAACAAAACTAACAGTCCATAGTAACTACAAAGTGGTACTAATACAAATTTTATTTCTAAATTGTCCCGAACCCATGTATCTAAAGGAAAAATCCACCGGTTGTCAGCTTAGCACCCTTGATCAATTTGAGTTACTGATGTTCACAGGTCACAAAAAGCATTAAAGGTGCAGCAACGAGAGATTTCGAGGCACCCAAATATTGTGTCATAATAGTAATTTTATCTGATCAGACACAGCAAGATGCTTTTAACCTTTGTGATTTGGCTACATAAATGTTTTAAAAAAGAACAAAGGTGATTTTGATTTGCCTCTATTTCAATATAAAACATGAGGCTGAAATTTCGTATTTGCTCCATACCGAAAATTTGAAAAATTTTAACAAATTTTTGTACAAAGAAAACATTTCTCAGCTTAATTCCTTTTAGATGGGGGTATTATTTCACCATTCATCGAAACCTTTACATCAGACCTTCATGACGCCTTGACCCTTCATATTGGGCTGTACCTTTTGACTAAAGGCGTGGGAACTAGACCAACTCTAATCGTAATAAGAACCTTTGTTTCCACATCCTTATAATTAACCCCAACATGGAAGGCATGTGGATTGGGTTATTTAAGTATTGGTTGTCCCTCTTTCCCTCCAACTTTGCCGTTGCTCTTTCCCCTTTCCCACCCCAGCTCTCCTCGCCCCACCCCCCCCCCCACTTTCCCCCCCTTTCCCCGCACCCTTATTATTTGTCCCCCTTTGTGCCCGTCGCCGCCCTTACTGGCGTCCCCCTTGTTTGCCCCCTCTCTCCCCCCCCCGATCGTATGCCCCCCATTCGCTGTCCTCCAACAGGCGGAACGCCGCCAGATCGCTGCGGCCTGGAATTCTCGGTTCCTTAAGGCCTTCGAATCTTTTCTACCTTGAAAGTGCGTACGACCACACGTTTTTTCACCCTCGGCGGGGCTTTTCTGTTCTCCGCGGACTCGTATCTTGATTTGGACGTTATGAGCGAACAAAATGTGGTCGAGAAGACCATAAAGTGAAATGTTTTAAACAGTACAACTCATTACTAAGACTCTCTCTACTAACTAAGATATTCTGTTCTCTTTACAAAGCACAACTCCGGAAAACACCAAAATCAACGTTTTGTCTTCCTTTTTTTACTCTCGCACAGTCGTTTCCCAAAGCGCGGACTTCTTTCCACTCAATCTTTCCTTCTCTCACCCCTGTTGTTTGTCCCATACTCTTAAATTTTTTGTGTGATTGGTTTTCATCCCCATCGCCTCCCTATGGCAGCCCACTTCCACTCCCTGTCCCCAACAACTCGGCCATCGGCGCATCGCCTCGGCCCGTCCCTCCCCCCTTTCCAACTCGTTTCATTCCCTTGCCTACGCCCCGCCACAGCGTGTTCATGTCCGGCTGAATTTTATTGTCAAGTCCCCCAGTTGCTATCTCTTCCCCTTGGTAGGTGCCCTTGTTCGTTCACAATGTGAATGTGTGTATGAGTGGGTGCGTTACCCTGGAGGTAATCTTATGATGGTTCTAAATTAGAAAAAGATGGATTGTGTAATCGTGGTAGTAGGGGCGAGTTTCATTATTGATGATCAGGGCCACAACCTGACATCGAGGGAAAGAGCAGCAATGCAAGTGGTCGTCGAGAGCAGGAAGCACTCCACAGCGTGGTCTTAGGTGAAGCGTGTCTCGTTGCGTAACGGGGGAGGGATGGAACACGTGAAGTGAATAAAACTACGACCCAAACGGCAGATAGCGGGGCGCGGAGAGGGAAGGAATAAAAGCAACAATATCGCGGGTGAGGAGATGGGTACAGGAGGCCACCGAGCGTATAGGGAGAATTCAGAACGAGCCTTCGGTCAGGAGGGGCGGGCTGTGGGTAAAGTGAATAAGGAGAGATCCAACAGCATGAGATACCGAAGAATGATTGGGGAGGAGGGGGGTTAGCGCGGAAGGGTCGGTAAAAAAGGGGCGGATGATAGAAGCTAAAGTAAGCGTCGGAAACCCCAAGCAGTTCATGAAACTAGGAAGGAAGTCAATATGAGAACATGGCTTCCACTACAGGGGGCTGGGAGGGGGAGATCACGAGAGCGATGAAACAAGGGGGAGTTGCATAAGGGGACGACAAAGTCGCCCTGCAACGGCAAAGAAATGAGCAGAAGACGAAAGGAGCTAATCGGGGCGCGAGCAGGCGTAAGGAATAAAATAAAGCACTGACGAACACTGTGGAACTCAGGGCGCATCGTGGTAAGTCTACGAACTAGTATTGCCCTCGACCATAAGAATTGTAATATGGGTGAACGGCATCTACTTCGCAGAAGAAAGATATCAACGCACCCCAAGTCAGGGCCTAACGTGAGGTGTGGTTGCCCATGAGTTGGTCATCAGCAGAGGTTAGACGAAACGGGATTGGCGGGATGCTTTTCCCGCGGCTGAGATAATAAGGGGAAATGCCGGGGGCACGCGCCATCCCGTGAGATGTGGAGTAGAGAAGTATGAATGATAATCTAAAGGTCATTTTTTTAAAAATTGTTCTTGGGTGTTTTATAAGGGGGAAAATTTGTACATGGGTAGACATTAAAAGTGGCTAACGTGTTTTAAAAATTACTAATATGTCGGTGCTCATTAGGTTCCAAAAAGGTATAGTTTTGCAATATTTTACGACCTATTGTTTTAAGTACATAGGCCTCAAGAAAGTTCAAGGTCATTATTGTAGAAATGGTCCGATTTTGTTGAAAAACTGGTTATTAAATAATATCATTGGTCTAATAACTAAATACGAAAATGTACAATATATTCTGTGTTTTATCACCTTCAAAGTTGATACCTTTTACAGATAAGACTATGGTCTCCCATATACCCCACAACCCCCCCCTGTGGAACACGGCCATATTTGCCCTCTTAAGTAACGCGACCTTTATATTTCGGCTTTCTGTACAGTAAGGAAGGCGAACAATTGGCACCATTTTTTTTTAAACAAACCGATTAATCTGAAATTTTTACCACCCAGTATACCTTGACCCATTTTTCACTCCTGTAAACTCTTTTGTACTATAACACCCTCATGTATGAGCAAACTTACCTTCTGTAATCATTTTTGAAAGGTACTGAACATAACGGTATAACTTAAAAAAACACTTTTACCTCCCTTTTATATTTTGACCCCTGTAAAACATTTCGCCCTATAAGATATCCAAGAACACAGTTTAAATGACACCCATGATTTTTGAACCTCATACAATTTTGATTTAAAAACTTTAATTTGGGGTTGCAAGATTGTATTTATTAAATTTATTTTCACAAAAAATACCGTTTGCAACATGTACTAAGTTCAGCTTATGAATAGAGGGTGCTTGCTGCTTTGGAATTGGACAACAATACGGTGCTTCCCTCATTGTATCATGGAAATAACAACTTAATCTATTTTCATGTAGTTTTTGGGGGTAGTGCTAATGGGTGTCGATGTACTAGAGTTATAATATTATGCGTAATAGCGAATGTAAAATTGAGTATAGTATTGGAAAGTGATCTTGAGTGTAGTATCGGATGGTTATATTGATGATTTAGTGTATGTTGGATGGTGATACTGGGTAGGACTACAATGTTGCATAGTGTTTATAGTGATATTTAGTGGTAGTATTTGGGAGAGTAATGATACGGAATGTAATGTGGATCATTTTATTGTTGTGTAGTGTTGATGATATGTGTGTATGTTGGATTGGTGATACTCGGTAGTGTATATGGATGGTGATTCTGGTTGTAATGTAGGATATGATTTATGTTGTAGTGTTGGATTGATGTTTGTGTTAGTGGTGGATGGTGATACTGGGTGGTGTAGTGTTTGGATTGTGGGTGTAACGTTGGACTAGTGATATTTTTGTGTCGTAGTGGATGTGTTAGATGTAGTGTTTAGATGTGGTTGTGTGTAGTGTTGGATGAAGTTATGTTGTAGTGTTAGATGGCGATACTGGGATGCTATTGTTTGGATGGGTAGATACTAGAGTGTAATGTTGGATAGTGATATTTTTTTTGTGGTATTGTTGAAGTTGGATGATGTGTGTGTAAGTGTTGGATGGTGATACTGGGGGGTTGTAGTGTTTGGCTTGTGGGTGTCCGTTGGATATTGCATATTTTGTGTAGTATTGGATGATGTTCTGTTGTAGTTGTTGGATTGTTGAGACTGGGTGTAGTGTTTGGATTGTGGGTGTAACGTTGGATAGTGGATACTTTTGTGATAGATTGGCTGCGGTTCTTTGTATGTTTCGCTGGTGGGTTCTGGTGTAGTGTTGGCTGCCGTTATGTGTGTGTTCGCTGGTGATACTGGGTGTATTGTTTGGATGGTGATAAGGTGTCACCTGTGGGCTAGTAATCTTTTGTGTGTCTTGTTTGCCGTTGGATGATGTTGAGGTGTAGTGTGGTATGGTGCTGAACTAGGGTTGTAAGTGTTTGGACTTGTGGGTTTCCCGTATGGCATACGGGCTCTTTTTGTAATCCCCCTTGCTTGCATCTCAGCCCCACTTTCTCTTGGTCCGAGCTATGAGTTGCCAAAAATGGGCGATACTCAGTCCGCGCCAATTTTTAAAACTCATAGCGATACATACTATTGGGCGCAAACCACCCATTTTATCATTATCATGCGTAGGAGCCGATATTATCGCGTATCGTCGGGACACCTCACAAAGCATGATAATGTTTAAAGTATTGGATATTTATGTGTAGTGTTGGATGGTTATTTTGGGTGTAGTGTTGGATGTGGGGTAATTTTAGAATAGTTGATATTTTGGGTATCAAATTGGATTCAATTGAGTCCCATACTCAAGAATTTATTGGTCAAGCCATGAGTTGAAAGAAATATTGGGGCGAGACGAAGTCGCGCCCAATATTTTTCAACTCATGCGAGACAAATAATTTGGTAGGGATTAAAAGAGAATCCAATTTTAAAGTCATTAATTATGTTTTGAGAAGCCTTCTTTGTGTCCCATGATTACATCACTTTCTCTTTGCTCCAATAAATCCCTCACACAGCAGTAGTGCGAGTGTGAGGTGGGTATCCGACCACCCCTTTTAGCTGGGACAAAACTCGGATTCAGAACATAAATTATAAAGCTCATAGAAAAGATGCATGGAATCTGCAGACCAAATAGTTACAATAGACTCTTTGAAATACACTGTAAAAAACACAAAAGTATGACTACCAAACCTCTAGGGTAACCACCCAGCACATGGAATCCACCAAGACTTAGACATGGAACGCCTAAAAGTGGGAAAACCACCTAATGACCAATTGAAACACCTAACGACCAGGACCATCAAACAACACCAGGAACCATCAAACACCCGAACCATCGAAGGCATGGGCCCAGCCAGGCATTCAACTAAATATCCTCAAACACAGTACCACATAACATTGAAAACACACCCCAAAACAAATGGAAAACCATAACCCTGGGGAACACCAAGCAATGGGAATCACCAAACACAGGGAACCAACAGACTGGAAATCGCCAAACACTGGGAATCGCCACAAACACTGGGGAAACCACCAAACACTGGGAACCACCACCAAACACTGGGAACCACCACCAAACACTGGGAACCACCCCAACACTGGGAACCACCGAAAAAAAAAAGAAAACACTTGGAAACCCCACCAACACTGCACGAAAACACACTTTTTATACCAACGGACACTCAACAATATTTATAAGGAGTCTAGGGTTTGCCGCCGGGCAAACCGCTACTTCCATTGCCATACACACGCAAAGAATCCTCAAACCCACCAACAAAACGAGGCAAACAGTCTTGCTAATTACTACGTCACAAATACACCACCCCGCACCATGCAATAATGGCATTCCGTGTGATCTATTTCCAACCAATTACTACTGCACTGGGTCGTGCATGTTACAATATCAGTGGAAATCCGATGCGCCGTGGCCGAGGTTGCGACAGTCCATGTGAATGAATGTAAAACACGATCGATCGAAACTAGCAAAACGGTATAATGGGACGATGTAATGGATGGGAATTTTTTGAAGAATTGTGCTTTGGCATTGTGTCAATATCAGCAATGTCAGTATTATTAAAGACGATGTCAAACTAAACCACTTGACCTTTTCCCGCTAATATTGACTTTGATCTAGTGCAAACACAATTGTACTAAGTGCTATGAAATTATTCTGGAGCAAAATGGGAATGAAATGTACAGGGATTTTGACTCATGTGCAACTTTCTGTGCTTTGGGTATAGCGCTATAACCAGAGGTGACCCACCAAAGTTAATTATATTAAGCAGTGGCAAGCTTTTCAATATGATCTATGATGTTGTAAAGAGTTCGTTTGTGCCACTGGGAACCACCAAACACCGAAAACCAACAAATACTGGGAACCACCAAAAACAAGAAAGACCCAAAACTCATGACCACCCCCACCACCAAAATGAAACACCCTTCATTGCATCAACCAATCAGTCAGCAAGTGCAAAAATAGGGATTATATTCTCATCACCAGGGTTGACAGTCCTAATCTACAGTAGAGCTAGTTGCAGTATAGGGATAGGGGATTGGAGTCTGAGTGGTGAAAAAATTGGGCACCCGGTTTTTTTTTTTTTTTTGTTTTTTTTTTTTTTTTTTTTGCTGGGCAAATTTGATGACTGAACTCTCATTTTGTTTTATTGGGAGAGTGGGATGGGTTCTTGAGGAGTCTCCTCTACCACGTGTGATATAAATTGGATCGATTAAGCCCAAATATATTGGTCGAGTACGAGTTGCAAAAATATTGGGCTAACGCAGTCGATCCCACTATTTTAAAACTCATAGCGATACAAATTAATATTGGGCGTAAATATCCCTTTTATCATTATCACTGTTTTTGGATCCGATATTTTTCAACCTGTACTCCCCAAAACATGATAATATAGTAATATAGGACGAAGATTCTCCAAGAAACAGAAGATGTGGTAGTATTGGATGATGTTATGTGTAGTGTTGGATGGTGATTTTGGTTTAGTGTTGGATGGTGATGCTGGAGCTGGCGATGTTGGCTAGTGAGATTTTCTGTATTAGTTGATGCTGGTTTCTGTGCTAGTGTTGAATGTGATAAAGGGTGAAGTGTTGGATAGTGATATTGTGTGTAGTGTTTGGATGACGTTATGTTATTGTTGGCATGTGATACGGGTGAGTGTTTGGATTGTTTGGTTGTAATGTTTTGTATATGGATTGTGGGTTAGTATTGGATGATTTTATGTGTAGCTGTTTGGATGTTGATTTTGTTGTAGTGTTGGATGGTGATTCTGGGTTGTACTTTTGGATAGTGATATTTTGTGTAGTTTTTGATGATTTTCAGTGGTAGTGGTTGAATGGTGATAAAGGGTGAAGTGTTGGATAGTGATATTGTGTGTATTGTTGGATAGTGATATTGTGTGTAGTGTTGGACGGTGATATTGAGTGCAGTGTTAAAGAGATAATCCTCGATTTGCTAATCCGAAACATCGAAAAAATCATCAAAATTCATATTTTGGTATTTTTGTTACTGGCATGGATGTGCTAACATAACCTGCAAGTGGTTCGCTTGAAATCCGTGTATTAGAGACAAGGCAGTAATTTCTGATCATGTAATTTCTATATGTGTGTATCAAAATTCCGACTTGAGATCAAAAACGTCTTTCACTTTGAATATCACACATTTATAAGAGTAATATTGTGCACCATGACCTGTAGAGTTTGACCTCAAACACAAAAATTATTGATCTTTGCTTATTAGCTCTTATTCTGTACTGGTGTAAACCAAAGTCAGCTGTTTGGTGTAGATTTTGAGACTCCATTGCTGTATGTCTATTTGCGGGAGACGGTATGGCAAATATCCTCAAATACTTCATTTTTTCACTATTTTGCGTTTTGTAAAGTAGCTATTATGGAGTTATTCATACTTCTCTTTGATTTATAAGCTACGAAAATGCATTTCCACATTTTTTATTCTCTCGCATTATCGCTGCTTACTATCCCTTTGAGTGATGATATTGGGTGCAGTATTATGATATTGGGGTGTTAGATGGTTGGATGATGTTATGTGTAGTGTTGGATGGTGATACTGCAAGGTGTAGTGTTTGGATTGTGGGTGTAATGTTGGATAGTGATATTTTTGTAGTATTGGATGATGTTATGTGTAGTGTTGGATGGTGATACTGGGTGTAGTGTTGGATGGTGATGCTTAGCCTTGTTCAAGGCTGTCTGCTAAGAACCGACAAACTTGCTATTTTTTTTTATTGACATTTGTTCTCAATTAAGTTTGAACATTGTGTTTGCAGGTTTGAAATCAGTGCTTTAGCATTGAAGGGGCTACACTGTCTAGAGGAAGATTCAATAAAAAAAATAAATTGGTATACTCCTTGGTGATCTGTTGTGCACACTGGATCTAAGAGCATGCTAGTCTGGGTATAAAACCACAAATACCTATTGTGGTCAGGTGCAGTGGCTATGCTACACAGGGCTCTGCCTGAGTGGAATTTATTGAACTTGCTATTGGAACTTCCGCTGCAAGCATGGAACATAGGCCAGGTGGAATTAGAACCATCAAATTAGGTGCTTGATAAAATGAATTTTTGCCATGGTATTGCTATTTCTTTAGTTTTAGGGAGGGGAAATATGCTCCACTCCTCGCATGATTTCTGCCTTATGATCTGTGACATTATATTTTGTATTATTTGTATCAGACGTGTGAACCAGTGAATGAAGTTGGTAGAGCGCCTTGAACAAGGCTAGGTGATGCTGGGTGTAATGTTGGATAGTGATATTATGTGTAGGTGTTGGATGATGTTCTATGTAGTGTTGAATGGTGATAAAGGGTGAAGTTTTTGGTGGTGATAATGGGTGCTATGTTGGATAGTTGCATCGTGTGTAGTGTTAGCTAGTGATATTGGGTGCAGTGTTAAGCGATGATATTGGGTGCAGTATTATGATATTGGGGGTAGTTATAGAATTATTGTGTTGGATGATGATGTTATGTGTAGTGTTAGATGGTGATACTGGGTGTAGTGTTGGATGGTGATACTCCCAGTGGGCAAAATTGGTTGTGATAACGACTTGTTATAACATTATTTTCTGACGTATTGAGATGTTATAATAACATTGCCACAGGGTTGCAAATGAAAGTTTTCTTAACAATAGAATAGTCACATAAATCTAACGTAACCTTTTGGACGTCTTTCCAACGTTGTATTAACAATGTTAAAAACACGTTGTATGATGACGTCCATTTTAACGTTGTTTTAGTTCACAACTGGTTTGAAAGTCTCTTTATATTACAAAAACAAAAGTAAAACAAAAATTATCGTCGGCCGACACACTTTTGACAACTTAATTTGTAATATCTATTTCCCCTAACTAATCTGTGTAAATTTTTTACGAAGTTTCCATTGGCGGTCAATGTGATTCTTTTAAAAATTAGTTTTCCACGCCTTTCTATGGAGAATGGGCCATATAGAGGGCGCTTATAACATACAAATCATGACCTTTGTAGGCCATATTGCAGGATTCCCCACAATGAATTGTCTATTTTTGCAGAGCATTAGACTCTTGCATGTCCCTACTTATATCATTGTCAAAATTGTGTCGCCACTGCTTAAAATTGTTCTAAAAATAAAAGAACAATTTGTATGGGGTCAAACAGTTGTGAGTTTTAAATGACAGTTTTCTTAACGGTGAAATACAACGTTTTTGCTACCATGTTATGAAATCATTAATTGGGCTGTTGAATGCAAAAAAATTCCATATAGTTTTACACAGTTAATACACTAGTATAGTTCCTAGCTTATGTTTAGTGACATATTATACAGGTGACCCATAAAATTTACCTAACTGAAAGTGATATTTTTCCCCAACTCAGTAATTTGATATCTGTGGATTTTTATTTTATCAAAGAATGGGTATAGAGCATCTTACCTGAATTTTGTTCATTTTGGTTGAGTGGTTCTCAAGATATGTTCCCGAACAATAAAATTACATATAACACATTTGTCATTCATTGATTGAGGCCTATCGTTTTAGAAGTTAAAATTTTGTCACTCATCGTAAGTAAAATTTTGTCATTCAGAATCCCCCCCCCCCTATAAAATGTCTTTCAACATTACAAACCATTATCAGCATTCTTTTCTTGAATTAAAATTTTTCATTAGCCTTAGGTCTATCGGAACTATTTTACAGCATGTTATTTTTTTTTTGTGACTTTTTGTGTGGTGTAGGGGCCGCGGTCCCTTGGCCGCCCCCCTCCCCCCACACAAAAAAAATATTTTTAAAGATTTGACAATACCTAAAGGTAATAAAACACTGCATGTTTCCCGGGCTGTTCCCAAGTTGAAGCTCCTTTTCGTAAATGCCGCCCCCCAATATCCGTAATCGATTTCCCCTATCAGCTGTTAAATTTCCCATAGTGCACTGCTTCGACAGCGGTAATCGAACTGCTCGTACATGTCGCTGTAAGATGGCGGATCTGAAGTCACGGAAACATGCTACTTTAAAGGTGAAAAAAACTTCCGCCCCGTCTTTGTAACTGATTCTATATGTGCATATAAATACATAAAGAATGTGTGATTGCTGAAGACTAAGTCTGATTTCTTAATTTGAACTATGTGTCTTAAAAATGGACTTCTAAATAATGTACCCCCAAAAATTGGCCGATGCATATATGGTCTGCATTGCATGGCATTGCCCTGGGGTGTGGTGTAATTTTTATTTTTTGGAAATTGCTGATACTGCAATCCAATTGTTTTGTTTTGTACAACCGAATTAGTGATTGAGTAAAATGTAAACAAATACCTTATGAAGTAAGTGGACATTTCGCATTTTAGGGGTTTTATTATGCAAAGCGCACACGCCACAAAACTCAAAGGAATCAATTAGTACATACAGGGAGTCATAACTGAACTTTATCGTGGTCTGACAGTTATCAGAATGATGATCCCGGTCATGCCGGGGGGGGGGGGGGCACTCAACTTTTTTCATGTAGGGATGTGCGGCACCCGGGGCTGGGAACGGATTTTGTCCTCCGCAAGTAGGGGCTTGCTGGTACTGAACCTTTTGAGAATTTTGCAGGCTTGGGAGCTGAAATTTGGCTAAAATTTGGCTTCCTTCTGAGGCCACTCTTCTTAAAAGGGGACCTTAAGATGAATTATGCGTCAACTGGGGGTCTTGGTAGACGGCTGGAGATACGCGCAAAGGGGGTCTTAAGGGCCGCACATACCCGTACAACTTTCCAATGTCAGTGACCCGGGGATGATGGAATGAAGAATTTTTTACGTGTTTTAAAGCAATCTTAGCACATTTTTTTTGAAGGCGCCCCCATTTTTCAAAAATTTGGAGATTTTTACACTTTCATTGTAATGGCTATAAACTAACCTGTGAATGGTTAATCTCGAAATTGTCTATGGTCACCAACGAATGAATTTTGTACTAGAATGAATTAGTATCGGGGATCCCGCTAATAATTACGGCTGCTGGAAACGGCCCCTTCGCAATTTGAAATATCCGGGAAATAGCGCTGTACGTGTCTACCTCACCATTAGTTGTTTTAATAGTTCGGGCCAGTCACGTTAGATGTTATTTTCTCGGGGTGGCCAATTTCATCATGGACGGACAGAAACTTAGCATTTCCAGCGCTGCCGTTGAGTCAATCTGGGATCCTACTTCTAATTACAAAATCGCTTATCTTTGATAAATACGCATTTTTTAGGCATTCTCCCGTTCGCAGGTTATAGTTTCCTAGACAAATTACCACGTACCTGTCCAAAAATATCAAAGTTGAAAATGGGGGGCGCTCTTCAAAAATGTGCCAATATTGCTTTAAAAGAAGTTTGTCGGGTTCGGCCAACTTTCGGATTTTATTAGTTAGTGTGTGAAAACATACCCCCAAATGTGCCCATATTCTGCCCATTCTATAAATCCAAATCACTTTCAATTTTGTTTTCTGTAAATGAAGTTTGATTAACAATAAATTACCTTTTTTGAATAAAAAAACATGATTAAATAACGAAATCTTTGTGCCAATTGCATACCGAAGGAGCGCTCGGCGATGATATCTTCGACCCGCTTACAAACCGTTGCCGTATTGTCGCCTGCTTGAGAGCGATTCCCAACTTCCGGGTGTGTTTCTTACCCATCAATGTTCATGGGGTCATGGCCCAATTAGCTGACGTCCAATTTAAGCTGCCTTTTCAACACTTTCTATTGATACCAATTCGGCAGTTACTGGTAAGATATGGGACAGACTTCAGCAAAAAACAGATTTTGCTTGACGCTATTTTCAGGTCGTTTTTTTCGCAATTCTTCCACTAAATTGTTCAGTTGATGATAAACAATCACTTTGCCATTAAAAAGTGTTATGGAAATACGGAATTTCTTGATGAGAAAATGGTCAAGCTTGAAAAAATCTATTGTTGCGCAAGTTTGCGCAAAGGCTAGTTTCTGCTGAGCCTAACCTTTTTTCTTTCATTTCATCTTTTAACATTTGGAGCACTTAATCGTATTCAGCTAACGTAACGGTTTATGCCCTCTGTAAACCTGGACTTGGTATCACAATAAGCAATGCCAATTTACAGTCTCTTGCCATCGTCAAGATTTTCAAACTTACCTCAAACAGACCTCTGTAGCAATCTTCACAATACTACAAGAACAAGAATCCACACATTGTTTTCATCCAAACGGCGAAAAAAGTACTATTGTATGAATTTTCAACGCACAATTTACTCCTAAACTTGTCATGATTGAGTGGGTTGCCAGTTTTCGGAGTTTTGCGGGTCAAAGGTCGACACGCGGTCGTTTAGTTGGTCAACAAAACAACAGTGGATTCTTGTCTCTGTAGATTGTACGTCCTTTTTGTAAATTGGGGGGGGGGAGGGGGGTGTGGGGTTGTGTTGGGTGTTGTGGAGTGTTGCAGGGTGATGGGAGGGGGGTGTGTGGGGGGGGGGGGGGGGGGGGGGGGGGGGGGGGGGGGGGGGGGGGAAAAATCTTGACGGTGTCAATGACTTTAAATTTGGCATTTGCTTATTGTTGAAACCAAGTCCATGTACAGCGTCATAACCTTTACGTTAGCTGATATACTATAATGTCCAAATGTTAAAGGTGAATGAAAGACAAAAAGGTTATATGCTCAGCAGAACTAGCCGCAAAGGCCATCTGCAAAATCCATGCTCTCCAAAATAACGACCTGGATCGTAGGCCTCCACGAGCAGGCTGTATGTATTATACTATGTGACGGTATGTGGACAATAAAGGATTGGTAGGCGACTACTGTGATCCCGACTGAAGTTTGTAAATAAATCCAGTTGGATGAATTGTTAAGCCAAGAACAGGAGAAAATAAAAACTCAATGATTGATTTATTTCAAATATTTGAAAAATAAAAATGACACTGGAATAAATTAGTAATGTAATAAGGGACCGTTCATATTTTGAGGGGAGGGGCGGGAGAATGTAACTTTATGGGGTACTCCAACATGTTTTTCTACTTGACAATTGGGGGGGGTGGGTTATGTGATTTTAGTTTTTCTAATGGGGGGTCAGTTAAAGTTATTATTCAGTAAACCAAGCACCTAGGCTATCTACTCTAGATTAAACGTTAAGTTTAGTCCTCGTGATCTCTCCGAGTTTTGGAAATAATGGGTGACACTCAAATTCGGGAAGGGGGCTTTTTAAAAAATACTCATTTACTGCATTTAACATATTTAAGTTTTCTGTTTTTCAAGCACTAATTTTACATTTTTTTTTTTTTTTTTTTTTTTTTAAATATTAAAAAAGGTATTGACAACATTTTTCTTGCTGTTGTATATACACTTTTGGGGCGGTGATCTTAGTCATCTTCCCTCCAAATATATCACAACGTCATATAGTGGAGGGTCATTGACTGACAAAAGTCCATCACCCTTAACATAAAAAATAGGCATAACCTCTGCCATACTTTCATGATTGAGCTGGATTTTATGCAACCATCTTTTCTTTTTTAATTACCTTTACAATGTATACCTAACTTTTGTAGGGTTCAATTCACAAATCAATTTTCATTCCAACGGACTCCTTGTGTGTCATTCACTCATTGTGCGGAAAGAATTTTGTCTTGTGCCACCACCCCGACGCACTCCCTATTAAATTTGGCAGGCCTCAATGGAATAAACTGCAGGTTGAAGGATGTGGTGCCAGATACTACAGTCAGTTGCACAAATACATTTTTGACAGGGCTAGAATTTCGGCGAGAATCCGCGAATCGGTGCTCGTAAAGATTCTCGCAAACTGATTTACGTGAAACAATGTTGATTCTCGTAAACTTTAAACCTTACCAGTATTGAATTAATGATTCCCGCAAATTTGTTTTGGGTGAATCAAGACTGATTCACGTACACAGCGACGAAATTTTACCCCGATGTTGGCCAGCGTGGAACACTTAATGAAACACCGACGCGTCTTCGTAATTAGGGGGGTGCTTGACCGCACTAGCTTAAAGGTCTTATCCTATTTATTTCTATAGTGTTTAATCTACTTGATATGAGAGCCTAGCACTTGCATCGTATACCTCCATCAAGTATCGTGGGAAGATAACTTGTTGTTTTGAGTATTTTTTGTCAAAAATGCCTCAAACGGTGCGTCGAGGGGAAATTGGTGAAGTATAATGAATTTATTGGCTTGGTTTTTAAGTCTACAGACTGTGACCGATCGCAAAAGTGGATGGATCACTGGCTCAGTGTGAAAATCCTTGTGTCAAACAAAGTAGTGTGTGGCCTCATAGATATGTGGGAGTGTACCTGCTAATTAATTGCTTGTGCCATTTATTTTCAGGTGTCCTTAAAAAAATGAAGCCCTGATTTTTTGCCCTGATGTGAACTAAGCTTTCCATATTATATATATATATAAAATCCCATTTGCCAGGAATAAGCTGAGAATTATTAAATCTTTGTGGTAGCAAAATTGTTAAATTTCTAATTTTGAAGCAAATACAAAATTCAGGCCATGTTTTAGTTTGAAATATATATTTTATTTTAACTTTTAAGACATTTCTGTAGCTAAATTATTACAATCAATGATGCAATTTATGCCTTGTTGAAGTCTCTTGTGTCATCCTTTAACAGCGGTTTTAACGTTGCTGGTCATTCGTAGTTGGAAGGCAGAAATACGGCATTCCTGATCCGGAACTTATTAATTCTTATGCAAGTGCGTCGACTGTTGATAAACGTTATTTACATCAAAGTTCATCGTCAGACTCTTCTAACAACACAGGCCCATGGATCCAAATTTCCAATTTACAATACCTAGTGGTTCATATGTGGATTTCATGGAAACTCTATCACTACAGATTAAACACATGAAGCTAGTAAAAGCTCAATTCCCTTGGCACAGTTCAGTAGCTTTCATTTCTCCTCCCATTGAAAAGTGTTTTCCAGAAATCGCATTCTCCATGGTTCATATGAAGTCGGTAACCTATCCATCACTGGGTTTACAGAGAATAATGGATGTGTGCACCTTTTTCTCTCTTTTTATTTTTCAACTCGTCTATCCACAGGTACCCTATGAGACCTGAAAAGAGTTTCGCATATTGCCAGAAGACAATAGACCGAGAAGTTTCTCATGTTGTTCAGGTAAGGAAAGCAGTGAGGCTTAAATCAAAGAGTGCTTCCTTTCTTCTGGCTAAAGTAATAATGATTATACCCCATGTTCCCTTATATTTTTGAGTGGCATTATCTCCAAAGCTCACATACCTTGCACGATATCATACTTGTTTCAGGTATTGCAATTCATGAATATTCACCCTAACAAACACTTCCCACTGACAATGCACAGCACTACTTTCTTAACTCTAGACTTCCCACTGGCAACCCATGGAAATCCTTGCTTTAGACTGCCAAGTGCCAATACCCTCCAGCCGAAAAATTGGCAGAATGTGTTGAGCAAATGGGTCTCCAGAGAACATGTCCCACCAGCAACTCGCACATTGCGTTTCGGCTATCTCATGGAAGGGAGTGGCCCACTGGGCAATGTGAAGGCAATGTTTTTTTTTTATTAATTCCCGGTTTTGCAAAATTGACCTTGGCACATTGCCAAATGTGAAAGGTCCTCATAACTCACTTCGGTAAGAACCCGTTATACTTTGGTAAAATGTGCATGGTGGGAAAGAAAAAACCTGGTGGAATGACTTGAAGAGCCACAACGTCTCCCCGGCATTCGGCAGCAGTTCTTTTATGGCATCTTCTGAGGGGAAGCGGCCCAGTGGTCAATGCACATCAATGGGTGTCCTGAAGGTAGCACGTCCCACCAGCAACTCGCAGCAGTGTGAAAACTTTTATTTCCCGTGGGCTACCAGCTGAAATTCGACAGCATGATTTTACTTGTTGCTGGTTTTTGCCGGGGGGATGTGGTAGGGTTAAGCACGTAGACATAGGCTACAGTCATGGGGAATTTTGTGATGGAATAAGTGGCCGCCCTAGCTCACCCTTGCGGCGGCCGTGCGGTGATTATTTTATGTTTCTTAAATGATTTCTGTCCTTTAACTTTCAGAAAATCAAAACTGTTCGATTTCTTATTTTGTTGACCAGTGGTATTACAGAAAATTTTAAAAACATTTCACAGCAATGTATTTTTTTTGGATTAAATGATGTCCTCAGCACTGATGACCTGTGTACAGTGCAGGGGTGGGTTGAGTAAATCCCACCAATGCACCAGTTTGGGAAATTTCACCTCAATAAGGTCATGGATCCCACAAAAAATCCACTATTAACATAAAAACCCTGACTTGTACACCATTTTCGCCCACAAGCACTAGTGATTAGGGAGTGTAGAGTGATTATGAAATGTTTGTGGTCTTAACTTTGGAGCACTTTTTGTTCCTAGTCTGAAAGTGTTTAGTCCAGGACAGTAACGAACACATTGACATGCGCATGGGATTGATTCAAAACACCTAGTGTACAGTGTATGATGTCTCTAAGATGCGCAATGACAAGTAAGCTAAGGTGTGCCATACAATAATTTTGTGCCAGAAAGACCGCTTAAGCTTCACTCAAATGCTAATTTTCTGCGCTCAAATCAATAAAAATGGTAATCACGCAGAAAACCCAACCAGTGCGAACCCTGGGAAAAACAATTTGTTACAAAATTGGTAAAAACTCACGATTCGGTATTGGTTTCAAATTTGACCATACTATGGCAGTCGTACAAAAGGCATACTGGATAATCTTAATAAACACCCCCCCCCCAATAACGACCCCTTCTGAAAAACAAAAGCCCTCAAATCTACGCCCTAAGTTTTTCACAGAACAACATTCAAACTGATGGGAACCTTTTCTAAATAGCCATGAACTCTTTTATTTGAACGTGTATAAAACATATTAGAATAACTCGTGGCTCTGAATTGTTCCTTAAAGGGGGGGGGGACACATCAGTGATTTTCCGGCAAGAGTCAACAATATTTTAAATTTGCAGAATATGCTTAAGTTAAGGAGAGAGGTCTGTAAGAATTCCCATAAGTTACTTTTTCCAACTGAAGAACTGCCAGAAAGGGAAAAACGTGGCAGTGTTCAAATTGTTGTAGTAAATGTCCATATGGACAGCAATGGCTAATATCAGATTTTGTCTTTATAGGGCTTGGGTCTGATATTTTACCTTTTTTTTTTTTTTTTTTTTTTTTTTTTTTTTTTCACCTTTTTTTTTTTTCATTTGCCGGGCTGTTTAGGATACCTGTTACTTATTACAGACATGGCAAAAAAAAAAACTGATTTTTGATATTTTTTTGGGGTTTTCCGATTTAACAATAACTAATAGTGCCTTTAAATTGGGTGCATTCAAGCATTGATAATGTGAGAAAAATTGCTGTGGGAAGTCTGATTGGGTTCGGCATTTGGTTTCCACACATTAGGATACGGGCTTCATAAAAACTACCTGTACATGTGCCAAACCTCCCAATGACCGTACCGAGGACTGAACCAGTGAAATCATACTCCAATACCTGAACCCAATGACTGATTACCCGGAATCACCAATGGAATGATACTTATTATCTTCCGTGTGAAAATGCGTGCTTGTCACTAAGGTGCTACCCTGCCTACAGAAAGTTTAAAAAAATGAATGAACCTTAATACCTGCTACCCAATGACTGATACCGACACCTGGTAACCCAATTCCGATACCAATATGATGACCAACCCGACACCCAATAACTGATACCCAATACCCGATGAACCCATGATTTACCCAGTGACTAACACACCCATTGACTTGACTGAATATCCTGATATCCAATAAAAAACTGATACAAATACCAGGGTGGCAAATTCGACCGAGGAATCACCGAATCGATTCTGCAGTGATTCTGTAGCTCCAGATATGAGATCCAATTTCTCCATTGAATCATGTATTAAATGTTTGTCATTTCAAGTTAAATTTGATTCTTGCAAACTCACAGATATTTTTGCACCCCTGATATCTGATTCCTAATAATACCTGGATACCCAATATTCTGATTTCCTAATACCCCGATTTTTTTGTTTGTTACCCAATGACTGATATTCAAAGGCACTGTACCCAACGGACCGATACTCATACTGATAATCAAAACCTGATTCCAAATCTCATACCCATGAACGATACCAAGACTGATGCCCAATAAAATTGATATACCCAAGACTGTAATATATGATAACTATACTGCACTCAAAAGCTTGATTCCCTATACCTTGATACAGATGCTGGGGTACCCATACATGTATGATATACCCAAATGACTGATGCCAATGGACTGATATCAAAACCCTGATTTCTAAACTAATACTATGCCTGATACTCCAAAACGTGATTCCCAATGACTGGATACCAATGACTGAAATCCACTGAGATCAACCAGTTGGACCAATACCCAGGGGCTGAAACCAATGACGGGGTATTAAGCCCGGTTGATACTCACCGATTTTTCAAGCTCGAGAAATCGCCCGATTTTTCCCGAATCGCAGACATTTCACGGCCATCTTTCGCGATTCTCGGCGCTGTCAAAGCTGGAAAATAAAGTGCCGCACCTCCATGGTATTGCCAGTATAGTGCAAGACTTGTCTATTCTATCCCTTGTTACCCTCTTGCTCCCAATTACCCCTCTCTGGGCTATAGGGGGAATATAGATAAGGCGGGGTTCCTATGGCCTGATAGGCGTTGTTCTCATTGACCGCGTTGTTGGTGCGTAATTCACGCAATATTTCCAAATCGCAATTTAGTACCAACGGGTAACAAGAATTTATAGACGTAAACGTAACAAGGATTTGGAAAATGATTTTTAGAATTTTTAGTATTCAAGAATAGGTTGGCCATCAGTTTGCCGCGAAAATAGCACATGTTGGGGGAGATGGGGGTTAATAATATCGCATAGAAATTTCCTTTGATATGCCAGTGGTGTCCTCCTCGTGCGGATCTATGCGTTGACGGGGGATGGCTAATATGTTCTTATCATTGTGGGGCTGTTTGCCTCGACGTGCCAGGCGCAGGAGGGCAGCGGCCCAGAAAGTAGAAGGAAAAGAAAAATATTATATAAAATTAAACTAAAAACAGGAATGTTCTTAAGTCTGTACGACATAGATTCTCTTATATTATGGTCCAAAACAAGTGGTTGTCAAATATGATCCAGCCAGAGCCGAAGTTGTACAAAGTTGACATAGGCCTAAACAAATGATTGAAACTATAATAATAAGCTTCTTTCCTCCATTATAGCCCTCAAAAATTAGTAAGGTGGAGGATATCGCCTCCCACGAATTCTTAATGATATCCTTGTAGTGATTGGATGCTTTTTTTGGTCATATAGTGGTGGGATATTTTGCCACCTCTTCTATTAGCGCCTCTTGATCGTTCACTCCGATTAACCATGATTGCTATTTGCATTTTTACCAAATTCGATTTGGGGATGTGCCAGGTGACTGCACTTCAGTGCGGCCAATGAGACTCCGATTGGATGGAAACGTAAAAAATCGTCAGCGAGAATCGCAAAGGTTAAACTCATTTTAACTTCAGCGATTCCCGCTGAATCGTCTCGCTGTCCGCTGGCGAGAAAAAAAAATCTGGAATCGCTGGCGGGGTTCGCAGACAATGCGCGGATTAAATCGCTGACACTGTCGAGAGACAAACAATCGCTGTGATTCACGCAGCTGAAAAATGCGTCAAGTAGCAACCGGGACTTAGTTCATTGGTTTCACACGTACAGTAATACCCCGTACATGATAACAAACCTCCCAATGACTGATACCAATAACCTGATACCCATACCTGATACCAATTACCCAATACCTGATACCCAAATATCCGTGCCCAATAACCGCGTTGACCAATTACCAATGGTAATATCGAGATTATGACTAATTCCTCAATGACTGAGATACCCAGTGACATATGATACCCAATGACATATGATCCCAATGACCGATACACAATGATGATACCAATACCTGATACCTGGTAACTTACAAAACTTACTGAACCAAAGCCGGATACCCAAAACCTGACGCCCCGATACTGATGCCATACCTGAACTCAATGACTTAATAATGTACCATGCTGTCATATACATAGGTTACCAGTGATTTGGAGAAGTGTCTGGACAGCAAGTCAGCCAATGTAGGCACAGTGGTCACTTTACTCGACTCAATGGTGGATAAGCTTACCGTACTAGAGAAAGGTAAGAAATTTAGAGAATATATAAAATTGTACGAACTTTGCGTTGTTCAGACCATAAGAATTTTGTTAGACTTTACTTATTCAGATCCAAGAAGTGTGATTGCTCTTTCCTGGCTTAAATGTAACAAGTTGCAGAGCTATGTATCATGAGCTGAGAACGTTTCGATGTTTTATGGACAGACAAGTAAAAAGAAAGCCAAAAACTATGTTTTGTACTTTGGCTCTGCTATTTGGTAAAACATCCCTTATAGAAAAGCTATGCTTTGATTTTGTGTTACTAAATCAGCTTATCAGTGGCAACAGCACCAGACCTCTTTTTATGGGGGGGGGGCGGCCAAAGGGCACCAAGGGCAAAGTGAAATTCCGGGGAAAATATCAAGAATTTAGAGATTTTAAACCAATTTTGGCCCCAAATCAACTGATTTGTCCCCAAAATTGGGTTTTTTTTTGGACCAAATCGCCGATTTTTGCTAAAAATCTTGTATTTTCTTTCGGCGGGGGGGGGGGGGGGGTGCAAGAAAAAATTGGGGGGGGGGAAATGCCCGTAGCGCTTGCCACTGCAAATCTTATTACCAAAAAGACGCCATATTCAGCTTATTCACTTCAGGTGTGATCAAAGAACGTTCTAAAGCATTCCATATAGCAAAAAACCTGGTTCCAAAAAAAATTGGTGGGCCACACTTCTTCTGGAAATGTCCTCGTGCAAGTTGTTTCGGGGATTGCAGAGAAAACAATCTGCCAACCGTGTTGGTCTATCTTGTTATATGTAATATACTGTCTCACTCATTAACAATGAGGTAAACATTGGTAAAGGACTATTGTCAAGATTTTTGTTCAAAGCTTCAGTTGATTACATCATAAAATATATGTACATACACACGAATTCCGAAAAATAATAACGATTTGATGTAAAATTAACAAATATAGAGGCATTTTAATTTTGCTTTTTGACAGACGAAG